>JASXSY010000857.1:0-16069 GCA_034509805.1 Sipha maydis | reverse complement strand
CGAGACGAAGGGTACTCAACCATGTCCAGCGACGTACAGGGGACATGTACCGAACCACCGTCCAGCAAAGGATTGGAAGACGTAAAGGAAGCCAACGAGAACGAATCGAACGCTCTTTGGAATCCTCACCGTGTTCCAGGTACATATTTATCTTAATCGTAAATCTTAACCGTATTACTCGCAATGACTTTATAAATGTTATCGTCGTGAGATTTAAATTGATAGTTTGCAAAAAAATAAACTTCTCCGGCGAACGTTGCATTTATTAATTCGGGATTACTGCGATATAAGATAACCGTATCCGTATTAGATATAATATGCTGGTCTTGGATATCGTACTTACACGAAAATCCCTAATTATCGTGGTAATTAAAAAGGCAATGCGCATAGTAATTAGTGATTTTGATATAATGCCGTGTTGGCGAAATTAGAAACGCGTAATCCAATTAATATATTTCTCGTTATTAAACTGGAAAACGATTAGCCGAGTCATTTATGAACCATTTAAGGTAATAATAATAATATTTATTAATGATGGAATAAAAACGCATTTGAGTGCATTAGTTAATGCTGTATAATTATTTTCGTCATTAATCAAGTCCTCGACGTAAGAAAACAACGATAGTTTCCAAACGCGACTTCTCTCTCCCCTTTGGCTTCTGTATTAGTCGACGAAAATATTAATTATAATAAATATAATTAAACACAGTAACAGTTTCGCGCGTCACTGAACTGGAAACGAAAAAGCCTTATGGGGGTACAACAACCAGTCTAATCCGTTTTGGCTTGTGGTGTGTGATGAATACCATACATAAGAGATATGTTGGAAACCGAAAAAATTATCATAGTTATAATAAAATAAAACGCTCCCGAACATAATAGAATATAGTAATAATAGCTATTATATGTATATAATATACTATAGCAACTAAAAGTTATAATATAGTATAGTATATACTATAGTACAGTTAAAAGTTTAAACTAAAATTATTTACAAAATTATTATGTCGAACAATTTATTTTAAACAGAAAGGTTAAGCCGAATACTATAAGAATAAATATTTGAATACAGAATACGTTCACTCTAGTTTTGAAAAACAATTACAACACTATTTCACTGCACGTAAACTTTTTACGACACTAAAAAACGAAACTATATTAATGCACGTTTAAAAATAAACATAAAATAAAACTATTTATCAAAAATAAAAAGTTTCTAAAATGATTATAAATAATCCTTAACGAAATGAAATCGTATACGTGTTAATTATTCGGTTATACATCTTGGTTTTTATTATTATTTATAATATATAAATAAAATTGTTATAACGGTTTTGTAGGAAATTATACTGCATCTCAAGACGCATACCACATAACTTTTATCTTTTGATTCCTCGGTGCTTCCTCGACATTCTCCTATCACGTGCGCTAACCGCCTCTATTCATTCGATCTCATCGATATCATTAAACCGATATAATTGTCGCTAGATTCAACGGTAACTATTAAATTGTGTTTGAATTGCATACGTCATAATTGATAAAGTATTATAAAATGGGAAACAACGACATAAAAACGCGTAGACACGACGATGAGTGGCGATTACTCGTTTAGAAATTAAGTATTAAAATTATTAAAGAAATAACTAAGAATGAACATGATTGCCCAACTCATCTGGTCAGTTGATAAAGCCATTTACCATGTTCTTCGCCGTAACATAAGTGTAAAATTATACGTTTGGAATTGACGAATATGACGTTTTCCGCAGGGTCACGAACAGCGAGGACACGGACGTGATATTCGTGCCGCTCAGCCTATCGTTCAGCTTCATCAACCCGCGCCACAGCTACCCGCCGCTGCGGTGTCTGTCCTCGGTGCCGGTGCAGCACATCATGCGCAGCTACTCGGACTCGCACCTTTTCCTGAAGCTGGCCGCGGCCACGGGGACCTCGGGTGCGGCCGGCGGCGGCTGCTGCGGCGAGGAAGAGGACAGGACGTCCTGGTACAGCGGTGGCGAGCTGTGGGACATGGACTACGTGCAACACTGGTTGAGACTGGACGAGACCCGGACGGCCATACAGCAGCGGATGGAGTACGACGCGTCCGAACTGGAGGACTGGACCATGGACGATGCGGGGTCGGGCTGGAAGAGGATGTCGTCCGCGTCGGCCGCGTCAGCGGACGGCAAGCAGCAGTCGCTACCGTGCATCGAGGAAGACGACGCGACCTCGTCCGCGACCGGCTGCAACTGCGTCGACGAGGAGTTGGGCTCCACCAAAGACATGGCGTGGAACCACTATCACCATTACCACCACCACCACCACCACCACCAACAACAACAACAACACCATCAACACCAACAGCGACTGGACACCTCGCAACACGGTGGTCAAAACCCGTCGCCACAAAACCAACACAACGTCCAGCAGCATCAGCACCACCTGCTCCAGTACCAGCTTCAGCACCAACAGCTCCAGCACCAGCAGCAGCCGCTGTACGCGACCGGCTCGCCGGGCGGGGATTCGTGGTCGAGCGCGGACGAGTACGCGGTCGTCGAGACGCCGACGTCCAAACGGTCGTCGTTAAGCTGCTCGGACAGCATTGAGCTCCTGCCGCCGCCCGGACCGATTATCGGCACCGACTTCACGCGCGACTTTTACCGGCTGGTCAAGTTCGAGAGCTCCAAGAGTCTGGCGTCCACGTCCTCGAGGAGCGTGAACGGCGGTGGCTGCGAACACCGTTGGCCGCCGGCGGCCGAGGCGCAGCAGGACCGTGAACAGGCGTTGCAGAGCGTGTTGGACTTCATCGCGGAACAGCAGAAGTACTGTCTGTCCAGGCAGGCGGAGGACAAACGAGAGCCGCCCGCGGCCGCGCAACCGACGTCCCCCACGGCCACCGGCTGTGTTGGTGACGACGCCGCTACCGGTGCCGATGATGTGCCGCCGTCGTTACTGCAACCGCAGTCTCCGTCGCCGCCACCATCTTCGCCACCGCCTCCGCCGCCTGCTCATCAACAGCAGTCACAGCAGACGTACGACAACAGCAACAGTTGCAGCGACAACCTGCTCAACTCCAAGGACAGCGGGCTGTGCGGAAGCGACGTGGAGATCGAGTGCCTGCCGGAGGACGGCGGTTGCGCGGACCGCACGCGCTCTCCGACAACGCACACGGCCACGTCCACGCCCCGGTCCACGCTGCTACGGACCGTGCCGGAGGAGGACGAGGGTTGGTCGGCCAAGTCCACGTCACCGCAACCGCCGTCGTCGTCATCGTCCCTGTCGCCGGGCGCCGGGTGCGGTTCGAGTAGTGGCTACACGGCTGATACCGCGGTCATGGTCACCTGGACGGCCACATCGTCCAGGGACTTGATTGATCAGCTGAACCGCATGGCAGGCGATTCCGTCACGGCCGACGACCCATTCGATGACGACAACGGTGTCCGCGGCCACAGCGCGTGTTCGGCTGCGGTCCCGCTGCACCGCTCGTTGTCCGCTTCCTCGTCGTCTTCCGCCCTCCAAACCGACCTGGACGACGCTTGTTGCTGTCCCACCGGTTGGGTGCACGTCGAACGCGACATCGACTTCGCCGACCCAAAGGTAACCGCAATAAGCTTAACCTTTTTGACGCAGTAAAACAAAAAAAAATCGTAAAATATTTTCAATTTGAGTTGTTAACTTTTCAAGTAGATTTCAACGAAACCGCACCGTTGAGTTTGAATATTTTTGTTGTTTTCTACCGCATTCGGTGGAGCATTCTTACCGAATCCGATAAATTATTCAAAGCGTCTCGACAAATGTTACGCCAACGACTGGTGCCGACACGCTCTGCTTAACGCGTCAAATAAATTCAACCGGTTTGTACGACCTCTCTCAAATAATATAACGACAAATCATTGCTTTTACGCCCTATTCATACGTGGCCAATATGCAGATTTGGTCGAATTCCTAAAAGACGCAAGACAACTATATATATATATATACACTATATACATATCAACTATCAACAATCTTGATGTACTCATATCTTTTTTGATTTTTTCAAACATTGAATATGTAATATTAAATATGAATGTCCATTGTTTAACGTTCGAAAAGAACTTCTTAAATAACTACAATACTTAATTATCACATAGGTAACTTTTATGTTACATTTAACGTCAACAGGATTTTTTTTTTTTTTTTACTCTTCATTGTCTTGCTATGTATTATAGCGACTCTTCTCGCTCGTGATTTTTTACCTAATAATATAACGTCCGAGTTCTTGGTTCGAATGTTTAAAGAACAAAGATAGTTATTTCCCCGAGAAGTAGTAGACCGCAGTGCCTGCCGTGTCACGCAATCGTTATAACTGTAGTCGTTAACCAAGACAAGCGCGCGACGTTATTTATCGTTCCGCTTGGGAAAAAACAATTGTCGACAATTCTCGCGAGCAGCTCGACTATGTTATAGTTATTCCGTTGTTGCACTATAACTTGCCGGTGCGTTATTCCCTTCTACATAATTCGTACGTTGCTGTTGAACTTTGTGCGTTTCGTTTTCCACGGATTATGTCCGATGAACACGTGCGTACGCGTTTGGAAACGCTTAAAAGCTTCGGTGTTCTACTCATACCGTGACCCGGTCGATGATCGACGAGAGCATGTGTACTTTTCACGACGCGGATCCATACACTTTTTATGATATCACCGCACGAGACCGCACTGTACGCGAAGACCACGCGACGGTACTGTACACAAACCGGTATAACTTTGTGCACAGATCTTGTACGACACCATTGTTCACTAAAAAAAAAAAAACGATTGATACGTTTTAGGGTATAAATCGATTTTTGGCGGTCTCTACAATCTGTCCAGCGAGAGAACGTTCGGTTTATGCGCATGTAGAATGACGATCGAGCCGTCGCCTATATCTCGTTTCCCCCTCTTAGCTATCCAATCGTTCAAAAGACAGCCGATCGATAATACGGCAACGATCGGTAAACAGTATTTTGATTATTGCCAACCGTGCAGGTGACACGTGAGCACACCGAAATTATTATATTGTTGTTTATCATTAACGAAACGGTCTCAGTGGGGTATGCGCAAGATAATGTGCACTGATTTTGGTCGGGCCGTGACACGTTTTCTCTTTGACAGAATATAGTTGCACGAGTGGTACAGTTGTATAACGACAAGTGATCCCAAAGCCCGTCGTACTTGCCGGCAACAATGATGATATCGTAAAGTGTACTGCTGTGCTTTTCTTTTCTTTTCGAATCCTCTGTGGTTCCGCGCGTAATTGGATTTACGACACGTTTCACACGTATCAGCGTTCATCCCTCGTGTATACGGATAATGTTACAAATCGTATGTGTAAGGTATATATTGGTATGTCTACTCTCGGACCACCGCCGACTTCAATTCGATACGATTTATGTAGTGTACAAAAAACCCGTATGCATCTCGTATATTAAATCGGATCGTCCGCGTACGCTATAAAGTGACACCGCATTGACCTCAATTTCGTCTAGCGTAGAATAACTATATACTTTCACGTGGTATTTCTTTAATGACGTAAAAAGCTTAAGCCGATTACAATAATAATATAACACGCGTAATAGTTCAGAAACTACGAATGATCTCGGTTCAGATAATACATACAACTATGCGTTCTGTGTGACCGATAATTTTATCCTTTATGTTTTTTTTTTTTTATTATTCCATTTCACTGGTGACGTTCTCTACTGGAGATTTAATGACCGACGCTGCGATGATAAATAATAACGTACGCATAAAACGTAACGCGGTCGTTGAAAAAACAAATTTATTTTTAATAATTTTTATTTTTCGTCTACTATGATTATTATAACACGCGTGACCGCCCGTATGCGATGTAAGCCCGTCACAAAAAACGCATAGAATGTACTCGTGGAACGATATTACCATATTATATCAATGTCGGCATCGGGGATCGTAACAATGGTTCAGTGTCGTGGCCGAGGTTTGATCGTGCTGAGACGAGACGACTAACCCGCGACATTAAATGAGAACGAAGCCTCTGTGGTGTACATTTATGTTGTCTGAGGTACAGAGACGGCAGACGGTTGATGTAGGTGAATTATTCTTTTGGGTTTTAAATCGACACACCGTCGGTTCCGATTCGGTACCATCGTTCTGGTCGAAATCGTCAAGATGGACTCAAGAAATAAAAATCACATTCACTTAACAACTAGGTCAATACTTTTTCAATTGTTTAGCTCAGAATTCAAAACGAAAATATTTGGTTGCCCGATAGTTGTGTGCCTTCGCTCGCTGTAATCTTCTATGCTGCTCCTCAAAACCAACGATGCGTTTTTTGATTTTATTTATTTATTTTTTTTTTTAAATTTTTCCGAATCCGACGAACTCATACGTGTAAAAATGTACGTTTTCCGGCAAAATGTGCGACGCTCCGTTGTATCCTTAAGTGTTGGTGTTTAAAATGACTGTTACCGTTCGCAGGAGAGAGCCAACCTGTTAGACGTGATGTTGGCGTCCAGCCGGAGTTCGTCGAGCAGCACGACCGCGTCGACGGGCGACGACGACAGCAGCAGTTGCAGCAGCGGCAGCAGCGGCGCCAGTGGCGTTGGCTGTGGTCGCGGCAGTGGCAGCGTCGGGGCCGGCGTGGACGACGACACGACGGACGACAGTAGCGATGAGGAGCGCGGACAGTTGGCCGAGTGCAGACGGACTTCCGCGGCCGTTGCCGTCCCGGGAATCGGGGCGGACGCGACCAGCCAAGAGTCGTACAACCGCCTGCACAGGTTGCACCGGGTGCGCAGGCAGAAAAAAGGTAAACACTCGGTTTCCGGTCCGGAAGCGCACCGCGATAACTCGCCCATCGCAAAAACCTTTCACAAATAGAAATTTAAACGCGCTGAAACGGTCTCGATTTGTTCGTTACGTCCCGCTGTAATGCCAAAGTTCGAAAAAAAAAAAAAATTCCCTGCAGCCATGGGCGGGCTTGTATCTTTACCATCCGGACGTCCCTCGTACGTCTTAGTCACCTATACCCCCCGTTAAGGAAACGTCTGCATACCGACCATATAGCATACAGGCATTTGTCGACGAAAAACATCAGCAGGTATTGAGTTTTTTTTTTTTTTCTTCTTGTGAAATAGAATTCATAATACGTTATTTCCCTTAATGTTTAACTACGGCGGGGGGAATGTACTGTATTTACTGTACATTTTACATTATTTTGCGTTTATTGCCGGTAGAATGTTGAATTAATTTTGAATACAAGTAATTCGTTTGATTTTCGTGTAACCCAACCTAATCACATCGTCAATTTTATTTTACCGTTCACAACCAATAACGCCTAAACTAGAAAGAGAGAAATAATGTGTGCCATCGCGTTCAACCTATGTGCTTTGGTCTGTGAATAACCACGGATACGATTGCCCGACCGTCAGTTAGGAACTAACTGTTAGGTACAATACGACAAAAATAGGAATAGTTAATTTGCTGTATTACGTTCGTTGTAAACATTATCGTGTATTATTAGGTTAGGTCAAGTATACGTATCTCAGAATCACTGAAAACGATACAAAAATAAACCTCGCCAAATATGAATTATAGCGTTTTATATTTCTCTCGATAGGAATGTTATCGAATTTGGTTTTTATATCGCGATGAAATATTTTATATTTCTTGCCGATTCTGTATTATAATTTTAAACGTCGAAATATTCTCTTGGAACCATTTATTTTACTTGGCGTTGGTGTCTGAGACCGAAGGGACTCATCCCCTAAGGCCGTGAATATAAAGGGGTGCGCTATACCCGTCAACAATATTTATGCTTTTTATTGAAATTTGAATAATAAAACGTTTTAAAAATCTAGACTTCACAAAATCCGGTCAAATTAGAAAGCTTTATGGAGATTAGCTGTGTAGAATTAAATGAGCGTAAATTGATAATTATCAAACGATTACAGTTTTATGCCCATGATCGAATAATGGAATATTTTAATTTACAAATTAATTATTTTTTTTTGAAAAACTTTGGTATCTTCCAATTTTCATTTTTTTTTTTCTATTAAAAAACCTCTAAATATCTTTAAATGTATATTATTGAATCATATGCTAATTCTAATACAATTTAATACGAGACATAAATACTTTTGTTTTTATGTATCACAAAATTACTATTACAACATGAAACTCTCAATAAAATATAAATGTATATGCAATGTGCTAAAACATAGCATGTTTTTATAATGAATATAAATTTTTTATAATACCTAGCCGTTTTTAAAGAAGTATACAATATTTACATTTTTACATACGTTTCCTAGACATTTTATATAATTACTCGGTACTTTATAAAATGACGAACAAAATATTAGTTATGTGGAAAATACAAAAATCCTTTTGTTTTTTTCATAATGATAGTAAACACATTTACAAAAGTTAACTTACTTTATTAGTACAAAAATATTTTTACTAAGAAATACTAATTATTTACAATTTATTCAGAATTTCTTAATTCGTATAAATTAACATTTTCAGTTTTGTGTTGGTACAAAGTTTATATACAGTTTTATTTTTTTTTTTTTAAATGTTTTTATTGTCGAGACAAAATATATATTATTCAAATTATTTCATGATTGTAAAAATATATATTTTTATGTATTAATAGGATTAATTAGTATACTAATATTATAAAAGACCAAACATCATATTTTGTATGTAACCAATAGTAATGTAAATCCTTTTTTTTTGTTTTCAATTTAGAATTAACCAAAGCTTTTGTTAATTGATGATTTCGTTTTCTGTTTTCCATATAAAATTGTCTCTTTAGTAACTCAATATTGAAAATATGTTATATTATGCATGAAATGTTATGGAATACTGAATTGTGAAAATTACAAACAAAGATTGTATAGCTGTAAATAATTATCAACATTACCTCATAACATTCGGAACACATCATAAATTGTCGATGAAATGCATTTAACACGTTACCCATACTTTATTTGGCATTTCATTTAATGCCTAGATCGTTTAATTAATATAATAGATTGTCGAATAGGTTTGGTATAAAATTCCAAAAAATTTCTTGTCATTAAATAAAATGCTATGAGATTATACGTCTTGTTGCATACATATAAATGTAATAAGATTAATACGATGAAAATTGAGGAACGATCAAGGAAAAATGTACAGCAAAGCCGTAGGTTATTCGGAAGGCAAACATTTATACGAAAGACTTTTTTTTCTTTCGCATTATTCGTCTGCCGTCATCAAGCGTTAGTTTACATTTGAACTTTCTTCCTTTGTTTTATTATATTTGAATATTCGAATTTAAGTTTTTTAAGATTTCGAATAAACGTCGTAGGTTTTTCAAACATTGAACGAGTGTGTGACAAATTTTTAAATTATTGGTATAATAAAAAAAAAAAATAAAAATAAAAAATTACTCCAGTGACCAAACTTTAGCAATACATTTAAAAAAATCAAATTAAGTTTCACGAGACATAACTAATAAAACTATTACCGGAATGCCAAACGTAGTGTTCACTGGGTTCCTGTAGAATACCCGTAGTGCATTCCCACTCGCCACGTACCTTAAAACGAACGTGTGAAAACGATAAATAATCATATTATGCTCATTGTATTGTGCGCTGTAATATGTGTGCTCAGGCGTTTCTGTTGAGTTTCCCAACAACAAAAATTCTTCTCGTGGACAGAGTGCGGTATACGTGGTCGTTGCGCATTGTATTTACGACATGTATTTAAAACGTGTATTAACGAAAACGCTTCCGACGCATAAAAGAAAAAAATTATAATATCACGCGCCGTTAAAAAAACAACGATAACGTGTAAGATACATGCACGATAGCTGTTTTCCATGATGTTTGGCCATAGTGATTGTATGATGACGGATTGTCGGTGGGCTTTGAAGCCCACGTTTCGGGTAATTTCGAGTCATTTTTTCCCGTCGTCTGCAGCATTATACCTCGGCGCTGCAGTCAAACAGATCGTTGACTCGCGATAACGTGACATACGTGACGCAAATGTAGAAGCCTAAACGCGTGGTGATAACATTGGTAACAGTTTAATGTACACGACCATAATACTTTTAGTTATGTTTTAGTCGAAATCTTAAAAAAAGTTCTAATTTTTTTGATAATTTTCGATAGCTGTTATTACACTCATCATTTGAAAATCTATTTATACTAATAGAAGATATACAGATTTTCCCAGGTTTCGTAGTCACGGTTAATCGCAATTGATCGGCTAGTTTAACAGTTTCGTGTCATTCAGCTAAAATTCCTCTTTTGGCGATCACTTTTCACCGACCTCGTCGTTCGGATCGGTGATTGGATCCCATTCGCAACGTTGTTAATCGTAGCAGGACAATTTTCTTTCCACCCGTCCCACAGGTTCCTACGTTAGCACGCGCGATCGTAGTAATAGACACGGACGGTAGGCAGCAAGCATCCGTTGGTTTATTTGTTGACGCATCTTGATGCGGATCAATAATGGTGTGTGTCGTCGTGATCTCATAAACTTCATTACGGCATCACCGTCGTTTACCGAATCGAACCGAAACCGAACACCGTTGTTGAACCACCGACCACCCGAAGACTTTCGCACGTGGGCCAATACACGACATAGTAAACTGATAAAGGTTTTTGTTTTTTTGTTTTTTGCAGCGTCCGCGGTCCGCGACGGTTTCGGCGTGCTCCGGTGCCCGACCTCGGGTCTGCGTCAGTCCATCGTGGGCCGCAGCGACTTCTTCGTGCGGTTCGGCGACAAGGAGCGCGAGGCCATCTCCAACTTCGACTTCCTGGACGACCTGTCCACCACGTCGCTGAGCACCGATTCGGGCGACCACACGCCGTCGCCGTCGTCCACCACGGCGGCAACGGCGGCGGCAGCTGCGGCACCGGCCACCGACCGCGGCAAGTACTACTCGTACACGTGTTCGTCGTCGGCCACCACCGCGGCCGCGGCTGCGGTAGCCCACGGCCGCCGGCCACCGCTGTGCTCGCTGCTGCCCTCCGACGGCCGCCGGCAACGTCGCCGCCGATATTCCGGCCTGTCGCTGAGCGATTCGTGCGGGGATTCGGACTGAACGCCGCACAATCTACGTCCGTCGCGAGCACATCTTCTTCAGCGCTACACACGTTTATGTATTTTCGACATTACGATATGATTATTATTATTATTATTATTATTATGTTATTAACTATTATTATCATTATTATTATTATTATTATTATTATTATTATTATTATTACCTATTATTATTATTATTTTTATTATTATTATTACTATTATTATTATTATTATAATTACTATTATTATTATTATTATATTTATTATTGTACGATGATGCAAGGATGTGATGATAAAATCGTGTGCGGATCTTTAAAATTCTGTACCAAAAATTCTAATAGAAACATTTCTTGACCGCTTAGCAACTGGGTTTTAACGAAATTAACAGCGTAATAATTTACCTAGTCCGAATTCTTCAACGCATTTTCAAAACGAGCCACGTACGCAAAAAAGCGAAAACCGTTCGGGGCCGATAGAACTTATACATTAACGTGTGATCGGGATGTTTTTTTTTTTTTTTACTAACTTCGGACGAATACGTGCCGAGATATTTTCGACGGGTTTCTCTTGCCACGTGTGTTATTGTTTCCGTTACGGTACGACACCACCGCAGCCGCTACTTTTTTTTCACTTCCGGTCACTTGCTGTCTACATATTGGTAGTAGTGAAGCGAGTTTAATCCGAGTTCTTCGTAAACCTGACATTATTCGAATATCATACTAAAAAATCCAGGTTTTGGAGTTCAAAATTCTAGAATCCGGGCACTTGGATTTAAATATCCCGGTTAAATATCGTGGATTTCTATATTCTAATCAATAAAACTTTAAATTTAAAATCAAATAAGGGTTTTGAATTTCGTGAATTCGGATTTTCGAACTTCTGATTCGTACGCATTAATGACAGGTAGAATGAAAATATGTGAACGTCCGTCAACGATTACTTTTAAATACGCCTACTACTATTGTAACGTGATTATTTAGGAGCCGTTTCGTTACCTACGTACCGAACTACCGCCGTCGTAAAACGCAACTCGTGCGGGGTTAGGATATGAAGGGTTGATGCCGGGTTCAATCATATCCGTTCGAGACGAATATGTGGAGCTGTAACGTAAATAATCTTTGCGGTATTGAGACCCGAGGTATAACTGCATGTACCGGTCTCATTATCTGTACAAGTACACAGTTGACATGTAATGTTTGCACGGAAAAATCGGTACCACGATCTTGCACGTATCCGCGTGCTTATAACTAATATAATATATCTGTAATCTGTTCGTAATGATTATATAATATTCTATACGTGATAATCGTGTATTATATTGTCGGAGGCGCGCCGGTAGAATAATTTGTAATTCTATTATTTAATCTTAGTGTCGTGTAATTGTTTCTAGACACCGGTAACGTGTACCTTGAGAGTGGAAAAAACTGACAAAAGACGTTCGGTTTTATCCCTCCGATCAGACGTGTACGTCTACGTATTATTATGGTCTAAACGCAAAAATTATTATTATAATTATTATTATTTTTATTATTATTATAAATCATAGTATTCGTATTATTATCGTATCGATAATGTACGTACGTGTGAGTGTGCGTGTATATGTTTATACAATAAATATTATATATTTTTTCTTGTGTACAAAATAAAACTATTCCTTTTTGTTTGATAGCGGAACTTTTTTTTTTTTAAAACATATATATGTATATGTATATGTACAAGTACAATACCTAGTAAATGTCTAAATTTACAATTTAATGTTTGAAAACAAATGTAGAAAACGAAACCATGTCATTTGCTCTCATGACTGTTTTAAAACTGCAGTCACTACTAATCTGATTCAAATACCACTCACTCCTCATTCGCTGATCAACGGACAGTCCAAACTTCCGTAACGGTTCGATTAAAAACTTTGACTGGATGTATGTGTTACTTTGTATGGACGCAATAAGAAACGGTTTTTCGAAATCGCATTTGTATAGCTCGTAAAAGTTTTGTACTCCATGATGGATGTTTACAACTTTGATCATCTTGGAAGTATTTTATCGTGTTTTATATGTTGATTTTAACAACTAAAGATTCAGATAAATATAAATGATATAATACAGTCGCAATACCGTCATTGCCATGCCATTTAGTTCGTAGATCAGAAAAAAATCGTTAGAAGATTGTTCCGATAAAACAAATAGGAGAAAAATTCAACGTCTAATGAAATCATACACTTCCCTTGAACTGCGTTTTGAGTAAAAAAAAATTAATTCCATAGTCCAACCAATAGAAGTACAAATACCTTTGTCAATGAATCATTAGCATCTCCAAAGCGAGGAATTAAAATTAAAAATGACATTATGTTTTCAATTTCAATTAGTACCACACAGTGTAATACTAATGAGGCTTTGGCACTTCTGATTGACAATGAATTGACTGAACAACAGTACATGAACATTCGTAAGACAGCAAAAGAACGTAAGGTAAACTTATACCCGATTTATGACAATGTTTTGGATTCCAAAAAGGATTATCATCCGAATGGCATTCACGTTACTGAAACGTATGCTAGAATTGAGTTACAACAGCTTGTTGATAATACTGTAAAAAGATTATTTTTAATTTCGCTTTTACCACTGATTGATATCAGACCACTAATAATTTTGAAATTTTATATAAATAGGGATGCGATGGTAGTAGCGGACAAGCCCAATATAAACAAATCTTTACTACCTCGAATCACACACGTAAAATGAATAGATTTTTACAAAATGTGGATATAATTGAAATGTTAATTGTATCTTCTGATCCATATATTTCCAGTCTCAGAATAATTAAATAAAAAAAGTACAGTATATGCATGATGGTGTTCGGTCGCTTATTGAAATTTATGACGATAATAATATAGAATCTGATTCAGAAGATGACTCAGATAACTTAGATTCGTTTTCGAATTAAGTCGTAATTGTTCCTGTTATTTTAAATAACCCTGATTTTAAGTAAATAAAATATTATGTGAATCCTTATTATTCAAAAATCCTAATTTTTTTATAAAAACACATTTAATATTAAATAATGAAAAAAAAAAGAGATTTTGTACGCCTAAAATTTCATTTCCGACCACTATGTGTCGGTTTACAAGATTTTGACCGGACAGATAATACAATTGCTCTGATTTTCAACTTAATTTTATTTTTTTCAATATCAAATCATGTTCCGTTCACGCATTCAAATAGTTATTTTTTTTTTTCATTTTCTCAGCAGTGCTCTCCACATTTGACGAAAAATGTATGAACATTTACAAAGATTACAACGCCTATATGACATCGGATTTCAACAAAACATAATTGTTTTTCTATTCTGACACGAATAACCGTTGGGACTTATATTTGCCGAATAATAATATCACAGTTTTTCAAATGCGAAAAATTGTTCAATATATTTTGATTTTTATTTCGTTGTATAAACATTTGAAACGTTCATATTTTCTTCGTAAAATGTCAGTGACATTTTTAAAATGTTGTTTCAATGTCTACTCTGAAAGACATGTTGAACAGAACTAATTATAAATTGATCTTGCATCATTATAAAGTATTAATGAAATATTAAAGAAATTGTGTATTTCAACGAAATTCGATCAGACTATATTAGTTATTTTATTGTTACACTAAAAGTGTTAAGCGTTGTAAAATTAAACATTTACCGTGTTGTTTGTATTATGGAACTTCATAGATTCTAAATTATTTTTGAAACATAATAATGTCATTTATCCTTTTCAGTCCTTTTAACATTTTCAAACTCCTTAATTAATAAAATAGCTTAATTAGTTTTAAAGAACAATACAACTTCAGAAAAAAAACTTGTTTTTCATCAGTTAATGATATCAAAATCGATCTGGCTGTTGCTGTTTCGGGATCATGGTATTTTTAAAAATATTTTCCCGGGACTGGATTTTACGACAAAAATGTCACGTCCACTAGAGCAGAAATAAAGCAGCGGATCGTTAAGTGCCATCGACGGTCACTGAATGTGTTATCACATAAAAACAATTACTCTTCCGAACGACGTAATGTGAAAATTCACAAGGATGAATTTATTGTTTTCGTTATCGATGGCCGATATCAACGTACACTCAAAACGTGAACGTATTAAAATTGCATACTCGGTGCGCCTTCACGTTAAATGTTCATGTCGTCCGTGAAGAATAAAAATACTATTATGTACTCAATACGAAAACGCATTAGAGTTGCCTGTCCGAGGCGTTCACATTGTGAAATATTATTGTGTTCATGCCTTTAATTATATTATTTGTATATTTATTATTTATACGTATTCGATTCTATAATTTCCACGCGGAATTTCGAGCCAAGGGTGTGCCCGTTTCGAATTTTGAAATCAAACACTTAGACGTAGTTAGCCATCGAGGCCTGTGGGTCAGTGAAATTTTCATTTTGTTTTTCAAACAAATATTTTCCTGTTCAAATTCAAATCCGATCGCGTAATTACCTCGGTAAGCTGAAACGCACCGATTCACTATGTTCCGTTTTGTATTTCCGTAAAAATCAAACCCGACTGGATAGAGAGAAACCTGCGCAGGAAACACATCTCACGGGTTCAATAGGTCAAATTCGGGACACGAAACACTTGGAAACGTTCTGGAATTCCGGACACCTCTGTCGGGCGATTCTTAATTTTTTCGTTCAGATAGTTTCACGGACCCGAATACAAATTTAAGTATTATGTAAATCATAACACATTATTTTACTTTTTCATCTCGAAATGTGTGATTTTCCTTGTCATCGCGAGTCGTCTGCCGTGCGTCCGCATGGGTCACCTATAGGTTAGCTATAGCTGTCGTGTAATACAGTTCTGCGATGCGACAACTAACCGTTGCGCACTGTATGTAAGTGCATTTTAACTTTAACGGTTTTCCGATCGTTTGTAACCGGTGGAATACCCGACGACCAGGTCAACTGACCACCGGTCAGTGGTGCTTTTGAATA
>JASXSY010000856.1:0-43024 GCA_034509805.1 Sipha maydis | reverse complement strand
TTTTAAAACTTAACCATGTTTAGAAAATGACAATATAAAGATTTAGTGAAAATTTCAAGTTGTTGCGATTTTTGGTTTTTGAGTTCGAGCATTTTAAAAAATGTAATTTGTAAAAACGTGGTTTTGCGTAAAATTTCCCATTTTTTCGTAATTTTTTTCGATTTTTTTTAAAAATTTGATTTTTTTTGCCTTAGTATGTAAATCAGAGAACACTAAAATTTCAAAATCAAGATTAAATGCATGTATATTAAAATAACATTTGAACGTGTTACCATAAATTGTCCTAATCTGAATTTCGTATCTTAATGAGTTGTTAAATAAACTTAAACACTAAAAAATATGATTTTCACAAGTCATCAAAAAGAGACTTAATGAATATATTATTATGAAGGTTTTAGTTACTAGTATTAACTTATTATCATCAACATCAAAGCTATGTTTAAAGGTTTAAGTAAATTGAAGTATTGTAATATTAATATATTATTATGTGTACAAAAATTGCTTAAAGAAGAATAAATAATGAAAAATAGATTATTTTTAGATTCTGAACGGAGTGATTGAATCTATTGGTTTTACAATGATGTGTATTTTTTTTATTTTTTTATTTTTTTATTTTTATGTCTGACGACACCTTTTTTGGCAGTAAAAATGCTTCGAATTGCTTAAACAGCAACTTTTCTGAAAAGAAAGTGAATGTAGATAGTACTTTGGCAAGTCAAAAATCCAACTTTTTAAAAAAACGATAAAAAAATTACGAAAAAACGGGAAATTTTACACAAAATCACATTTTTACTTATTACATTTTTTTAAAATGCTCTAACTCAAAAACCAAAAATCGCAACAACTTGAAATATTCACCAAATCTTTATATTGGCGTTCTCTATACATGGTTAAGTTTTCAAAGTAGTTTGACATATTTTAACTTATTTATAGACAATTTAAATTTTCGATTTTTATAAAATTTAATTGGTTGACCGAAAACGGTTGAAAATTTAACACTAGGTTTATAATATGTTAAACTTATCGTAACTAAAAAACATCGGTGATCGGTTAACTCAAATTTTTTTTATAAGCATTTATACTTATAGGCATTTAAAATATTCAATTTTTTTACATTTTTTTTTTTATAATCGGTGATAAAAAAAATTTGGCTCGTATAAAATACTTGAAAATTTAATAGAAGATTCCACAAAAGTAGTTCTTATTGTCATACAAAAATTATATAAAAGTATTTAAAAGTTGGATTTTAGACTAGCCAAAATACCATCTACATTCACTTTCCTTTCAGAAAAGTTGCTACATAAGCAAATCGAAGCATTTTTACTGCCAAAAAAGGTGTCGTCAGACACAAAAAAAAAAATTAAAAAAAAAACACACATCATTGTAAAACCAATAGATTCCATCACTCCGTTCAGAATCTAAAATATTATTTATGCCAAAAAAGATAGTAAACCAGTAAATTTTATTTTCACGAAATCGATTTATGGATTATTTAATTAATAATAAATTGTATATTATGCTATTTTGTCGTGATGGGCTTTAAAGAATTTTGGACTACTTTCCTTTCTTAAAAAAATAAAAAACATTTAAGTGCATTACACACTAGGCGGTTTATCCGCGCGCGGACGCGATTAAAAACCGCCGTGATTATTCGCTTCAATTTAAACACCCACAATTAAATCGGTGTATTCACACTTAAAAAACCGCGCGATTAAAAACCGCGTTCGATCGCGCATGTTTAATTTTAGGCGAACGTTCGCCTTTAACCGCTAATATTAAACACATTATTTTCGATGGAACTATTCATACCATGCGTTTTATTCGTCATATCGGGCGATCTTTATCATAGCTATTTTATTTTATTTTACATGTTGGCGCGGTTTTTTGTTGACACAGGCGATTTAAAATCGCATTTATGAGCGAACAAACCGACTAGTGTGCAATGATAGGCGATAGGCGATTTTTAATCGCATCCGCACGCGAATAGTTCGCCTAGTGTGTAAGCAGCTTTAAATATCTTATACGAGATAGTACAAAACATATTTACTAAAATTTACTAAAATTAACAATTAATCTTCTAAATCTCATACGAAACATAGATTAAAAGTTAGTTTTATTTTTAAATACATATTCTAATACTGATACATGGGCGTTCTCACGGGGGGGGGGGGGGGGATATGGGAGATAAATCCCCTAAGATTCTTATATCTTACATATAAGTAATACACGTTTTATCTATTTTTGATATATGTTTTCAATATTGACTAGTTATTATTTTTATTATTTTTTTTTTTTAGATTCTGAACGGAGTGAAGAATGTATTGATTTTACAATGATGTGTGTTTTTTTTTTTTTTTTGTGTCTGTCGACACGATTTGGGGCAGTAAAAATGCTTCGATTGCCTTATGTAGCAACTTTTCTGAAAGGAAAGTGAATCTATTTGGTACTTTAAATGCGACGGGAAAAACCATAAAAAAATTTGGGAAAAACGGGAGTTTTTACGCAAAACCAGTTTTTGACATAATCAAATTTTTTATTTTGCTATAACTCAAAAACTAATCGATGTAAATACTTGAAATTTTCACCAAATGTTTAGATTAGCGTTCTCTATACACCATTAAAATTTCAAAGTATTTTGACTTTTATTAAGCTATTTATAGATAATTGAAATTTTCAATATTTTTAAGTATTTTTTTTTTAAATAACGATAAAATTTTTTTGGCTGCCTAGAAAATCTTGAAAATTTAATACAAGGTTTCTTATAAGTTGTTCCTTAACTGATAAAAAAAAATCTAAAATCGTAAGTCACAATTTTTTTTTATAAGTGCTCAAAGTTACAATTTATACGAAATATGTAAAAATCACGATAATTTGCAAGTTATTTTGTAGATAAAAATTCATAAAATTTTTTCTGTTCATACTTAAGGTTCAAAATTTTAACATGAGGTTATCTATAAGCTACTCTTCAAAAATCTTTAAAAAAATTTCTACCCGAATAAGAGGAAAAAATTTTATGACTGTTTGAAATTTAAATATTTACGAAATTGCAAAAAATAGCGATTTATTCTCAAACGATTTTAAATATTTTTTATAATTCAAAAAGTATAAGTCGCAGATTTTTGAAATTTCTACCAGCTATTAAGATTGGTATTTCCTTTATGTCATATTTTTTTCAAAATATTATATTGATTTTTAAGCCACTTATAGGCATTTAAAATATTCGATTTTTTTACATTTTTTTTTTTATAATCGGTGATAAAAAAAATTTGGCTCGTACAAAATACTTGAAAATTTAATAGAAGATTCCACAGAAGTAGTTCTTAAAGTCATTCAAAAATTATTAAAATTCATAGGCACAATTTTTTTTTATAAGCGTTTGAACAGCAAATATTGACAAAAAAATACATGTAAAATATAATATAATGTATAATATTCTAGACTGACAAAGATATTGGTTTTTTTTTAAAATGCTCTAACTCAAAAATGAAAAACCGCAACAACTTGAAATTTTCACCAAATCTTTATATTGACCTTCTCTATATATGGTTAAGATTTCAAAGTATTTTGACTTATTTATAGACAATTTATATTTTCGATTTTTGTTAAATTTTTGTTTTTAAACATCTATAAAATTTAATTGATTGAGCGAAAACTCTTGAACATTTTATACTAGGTTTATAATAAGTTAAACTTATCGTAACTAAAAAATATCGGTGATCGGTTAACTCAATTTTCTTTTTATAAGCCCTTAATTCTCAAATTTGTATAAAATGTGTAAAAATCACGATAATTTGCATGTTATTTTGTAGATAAAAATTCATAAAATTTTTTTTGTTCATACTTAAGGTTCAACATTTTAACACTAGGTTATCTATGAGCTACTCTTCAAAAATCTTGAAAAAAATTTCTACCGGACTAAGAGGAAAAAATTGTATGACTGTTTGAAATTTAAATATTTACGAAATTGCATAAAATAGCGATTTATTCTCAGACGATTTTAAATATTTGTTATAATTCAAAAAGTATAAGTCGCAGATTTTTGAAATTTCTACCAGCTGTTAAGATTGGTATTTCTTTTATGCAATATTTTTTTCAAAATATTATATTGATTTTTAAGCCACTTATAGTCATTTAAAATATTCGATTTTTTTACATTTTATTTTTATAATCGGTGATAAAAAAAATTTGGCTTCTACAAAATACTTGAAAATTTAATCGAAGATTCCACAGAAGTAGTTCTTAATGTCATTCAAAAATTATTAAAATCCATAGGCACAATTTTTTTTTATAAGCGTTTGAACATCGAATATTGACATAAAATTACATGTAAAATATAATATAATGTAGAATGTTCTAGACTGACAAATGATATCGGTTTTTTTAAAATGCCCTAAATCAAAAACGAAAAACCGCAACAACTTGAAATTATCATTAAATATTTATATTGACGTTTTCTATACATGGTTAAAATTTCAAAGTATTTTGACATATTTTGACTTATTTATAGACAATTTAAATTTTCGGTTTTTCTAAATTTTTCGTTTAAAAATAAAATATACTTATAATATATTTATAAATAACATTGTATTATATTCTAGACTAACATATGAACTCCGTTCAGAATCGTTATTCGTATACAATGATATCTATCATTGCATTCAAATTTAACAAATCCATTATAATAATGACCTATGCTATAAGCGAGGTGCACTCCACCTCTAACTGTACAGCAGAGCGAGGCCCATCCGGTTCTTTTTTTTGCTTACTGCTTATTTGTAACCATTTTTTTTATCCCCCTCCATTGAAATTTCCTGAAAACGCCTCTATACTGATATAATATTCGATTGTTTTTTATGCAAAAAATAAATAATGTGTTTTTATTTTTTTTTAGATTCTGAACGGAGTGAAGAATGTATTGATTTTACAATGATGTGTGTTTTTTTTTTTTTTTTTTTGTGTCTGTCGACACGTTTTGGGGCAGTAAAAATGCTTCGATTGCCTTATGTAGCAACTTTTCTGAAAGGAAAGTGAATCTATTTGGTACTTTGGGGGGTCAAAAGTTAAAAATTTCCGATATTTTTTAAATGCGACGGGAAAAACCATAAAAAAATTTGGGAAAAACGGGAGTTTTTACGCAAAACCAGTTTTCGACATAATCAAATTTTTTATTTTGCTATAACTCAAAAACTAATCGATGTAAATACTTGAAATTTTCACCAAATGTTAAGATTAGCGTTCTCTATACACCATTAAATTTCCAAAGTATTTTGACTTTTATTAAGCTATTTATAGACGATTGAAATTTTCAATTTTTTTAAGTATTTTTTTTTTAAATAACGATAAAATTTTTTTGGCTGCCCAGAAAATCTTGAAAATTTAATACAAGGTTTCTTATAAGTTGTTCCTTAACTGATAAAAAAAAATCTAAAATCGTAAGTCACAATTTTTTTTTATAAGTGCTCAAAGTTCCAATTTATACGAAATATGTAAAAATCACGATAATTTGCATGTTATTTTGTAGATAAAAATTCATAAAATTTTTTTTGTTCATACTTAAGGTTCAACATTTTAACACTAGGTTATCTATGAGCTACTCTTCAAAAATCTTGAAAAAAATTTCTACCGGAATAAGAGGAAAAAATTTTATGACTGTTTGAAATTTAAATATTTACGAAATTGCAAAAAATAGCGATTTATTCTCAAACGATTTTAAATATTTTTTATAATTCAAAAAGTATAAGTCGCAGATTTTTGAAATTTCTACCAGCTGTTAAGATTGGTATTTCCTTTATGTCATATTTTTTTCAAAATATTATATTGATTTTTAAGCCACTTATAGGCATTTAAAATATTCGAATTTTTTATATTTTTTTTTTTATAATCGGTGATAAAAAAAATTTGGCTCCTACAAAATATTTGAAAATTTAATAGAAGATTCCACAGAAGTAGTTTTTAATGTCATTCAAATATTATTAAAATCCATAGGCACAATTTTTTTTTACAAGCGTTTGAACATCGAATATTGACATAAAATTACTTGTAAAATATAATATAATGTAGAATATTCTAGACTGACAAACTATATCGCTGTATGCAACTGCCAACCCATCCTAATTGAAAAATATATTTATCGTTTCAAAATAAAATATACTTTTTACAATGTTTATAAATAACAATGTATTATATCCTAGACAAACATATGAACTCCGTTCAGAATCGTTATTCGTATACAATGATATCTATCATTGCATTCAAATTTAACAAATCCATTATAATTATGACCTATCCTATAAGCGAGGTGCACTCCACCCCTAACTGTACAGCAGAGCGAGGCCCATCCGGTTCTTTTTTTTTATTTAATTGTAAGTACAAGGTGAACCTATTTTTGATAATTTCATAATATACTATGCATAATAAAAAATGTTTGTTCTATTTGAAGTATTTGCGTTATTTCAAAATATTGGGGAAAAATTATGGGCTTTCCAACGACTCATTATTGTCCTATGATTATTATAATTTCCTCCCCCCCCCTTAGAAGTCAGTTATAACCGCCACTGATGTACTCGTACTGGTACCAACAAGTACCATGTTTTTGAACAGCTTTGAAATATTTTTTCGTTCATAACATTGATATTCAACTAATGGATGCGGCATAACACAAAAATCTGTAAGCTAACATAATTGGTACTATTATTAACCGCTAGATGTGATAATTGATAAAATTGTCATAGATATTAAACATCTGTTTAATTGAAAACAGTTTAATATCAAAGGTGATTATAGAGAACAAAATATTTGAAATATGAAATTATGATTTTCACTTTTTATATAATTTTTGATTTTTACTTTCAATTTATTTTTACCGATTTCAACCCTTTAAAATCAAAATAACAATATAAGTAATATTTAAAATAAAATGATATTGATTAATGATGAAATTAGTTTAATATCAATGGATACAACGAAAAAAATTTGAAATCTTATCTTATCAATTATCTATACTCATGTTTTTCCTCTTACAAGAGTTTTACTTTCCTTGTCACACAGAAAACTTCTGTGCGAGTGAGAACCATCGTTTCTCTCTCCGTTATGTTGGCCTAATCAGTGTATGTAGAATGTATATAGGAATGCCGTATCCATATGTTTAATATCTATGGTTCATAACCATATTATATGTATATATTATAATATTATTAATAATTTTAACGTCAACGATTTTTATACCTACCAACTATATTCTTGAATGTATTTCTGTACAAAACATTGACCTAAAGTTGTACACATTTATTTATATATTTTTATTTTATTTATTATATTAGAAATCAAACTAAGTTTACCTGTAAGTTTTTATTATGTATTGTTTTTATCAACCTGTCAAACTATCCAAAGAGATTATTATTTTTATTAATTATTAAGAATTAATATTTTGATGGTCAAGATTTCCAAGAATTATATATATAAAAAAGAACCGGATGGGCCTCGCTCTGCTGTACAGTTGGGGGTGGAGTACACCTCGTTTATAGGATAGATCATTATTACAATGGATTTGTTAAATTTGAATGCAATGATAGATAGGCACAATTTTTTTTTTTATAAGCGTTTGAACAGCGAATATTGACATAAAATTACATGTAAAATATAATATAATGTATAATATTCTAGACTGACAAACTATGTCGCTGTATGCAACTGCCAACCCATCCTAATTGAAAAATATATTTATCGTTTCAAAATAAAATATACTGGACAACTCGGACGATGATGATACATATTTCCCAGAGCTTTCTGTTCCAACCTGTCCACAATTTGCTGTAGTTAAATCGTCTAGTTCTTCAATAACGAAGAAGAAGATGTTGACATTTTTAACATTGAAGAAAATAGATCATATATTTTACCAATTCCGAAAAAAACACGATTCAGTCGTAGAATAAATCAAAATGAAATAACAAATAATAAATATGTTATCAATAACCACCGTACACTTTTCCCTCCTATTTAACAAAATATTGAAATAAGAGAAAATGAAGAACTTGCTTATAAAGTTTTTATATGCTGTTTATCATAGTTAATAGTAGGAATGTATATATACCAATGATTCAATCTACACGAAACAAAAATAAAATAATCGAATCCTTAAATTTATTATACGAACATGCACAGTGTATGAGCAAGTATGAGCTCAGTATGCACGGTGGGATATACGTAATCCCACATATTGTAACTCCTGAGTTTCATAACTAAATTTTTTTTTTTTTTTTTGATAATTGTTTCTAACATATTTTTAAATATATATATAAAAAAAAAAATTTAAATACACGTGCAAGTAAGGTCTGGAAAACATACAGAAACCTGTGCATGAAAGAGATAAACGAGGTGCACTCCACCCCCAACTGTACAGCAGAGCGAGGCCCATCCGGTTCTTTTTTTTACTTAATATTATGAGTAAATACTATTTACTATTAACTATTTATAGTAAATACTTCGATATTATTCTCTTTATTTATCAATAGTGCCAACCGGGTCTTACATCACTCTCAACTTCTAGCGTTTGCTGATGATATGAAAATATTTCTGCATATTTACTCAATCAATGAACATGTTCTCCTCCAGAGTAATTTGAACAGACTAGTGACTTGGGCAGAGTCCTTAGGTATAATGTTTTACATTTCCAAATGTCATTCCATGACTTTAACTCGTACAAAAAACCCAAATAAATTCACGTATAATATTAATAACTGCCCTATTTTTTCACTGAACAACTCAGTCCGCGACCTAGGTTTTATCCTTACTCCTACACTTAGTCCAAATGAACATATTAACCATACTTGTTGCAAAGCGCTTAAAATTTTAGGTTTCATCAAACGAGTTGATGAGGAGTTCAAATTGTCTGCACCCCTAAAGGCTTTATATAGTATATTCGTCAGGCCTATTTTAGAATACGGGTCAGTCCTCTGGGATCCAAGTACAGCTACGTCCTCTCGTCAACTTGAAAGAGTTCAACATACGAGTAAGTTGCTGAAGTTTACCAGATTTGTTCTTAAAATAGATTGCTCCCCTCACGGTTACACCCCAATATTAGTACAACTACGGTTAGATTCTTTATCTGATCGGAGGCATAAAGCTAACTTAACTTTAATTAAAAATATACTTATTTACAAAATCAACTCGCCCTCGTTATTATTCCAAATTAACTTTAAAATACCATGCCGCTATTTACATCATTATGTTCCAGTCCACATCCCTTCTATTTATTCATATTATGAAAAAAAAAAACCAACCACTTCGTCGTTGTATGATACAAGCGAATATGGACCATTCCTTCTCTCTCTTAAAATTGATATTTGTAAATATTAACGTATTTACTTATTGTTAACTATATCTATCACTTTATTGTATAAATGAAAAAGCTATATGGCGTTTACTGTAATAAAATAAATAAAATAAAATAAAAATAAATTAATAAAAGCTATTATTTATAAACTTTTTTTTATAATGTTACTTTAAATGTTAATAAAATATATTAGGTCTGAATCTCTTCCGCTTGATAAACATATATTGAGCAGTGATGCAACTACGGAAATACTAAGTAGAAGAAAGAAAATAGGATAACTCTTCACTTTCGATCTGTCTCTCATATGCAGTGGCACATTAAGGATTTACTTTCGGGAGGTGTTTGTTGACGAGAATGGGGTAAGGTTAACTACATATATCGAGGGAGTCTCAACTCCCCTTAGATGCGCTACAAAATAAAGCCCGGTCCGGTCCAGTTCAAAATATTTTGTAAAAAAAGCCCAAGCTCGGCCAAAAAATAATTACAAGCTATTAAAAAAATTAGGTTTTGAGATTTATTTTTAGTCCTAGAACATCATATTTAACTAATAATTATATAATAAGAATGTTTGCGCGTAATAATTGCTCATATACTAAAATCTCTAGTGGACACTAGGCGCTGTGCAATAGTATTAAATATATTTAACCTATATTTACCTATAGGTATTAAGAATACAAGTACCAGGTACCTATACTTTAAAACATATATATTATATGTCTATAGACGTATAAAGATCTTTAAAATGAGTAATTTAAAAACAGTACAGTCAGTTTTATTATTTTTATATTTGATATGTTATTAAAATTACATATTTATAATATATATTTTATATTTAAATATTTAAATGTATAAATCTTCTTCTTCTTCTTTGCCTCGCCTTCCTCCTAACTATTTGGGGTCGGCCACCCTTGTCCTACACCTCCACTTTACTCGGTCAATCAAATCTCCTCTGCACACACCGACAGCCCTCATGTCATTCTCTAAAGTCTCCAACCATCTCTTTTTTGGTCTTCCTCTTCCTCTTTTCCCTTCAACGTCCATCTTCATAACCACTCCTACTGCATTCGTTTCCTCTCGCCTCATCACATGCCCAAATCATCTCAGCCTATTTTCTCTCATCTCGTCCACAATTGGCGCTACACCAACACTACCTCTCACGTATTCATTCCTTATTCTATCTTTTGTCACTCCACTCAACCATCTAAGCATTCTCATTTCAATGTATATATATATATTTATTTATTTATTTATACTATATATTACCATTGATTATATATAATATTGGGAAAACAAATTAACACGAGGAGCGCTTATTGTTGTATGGGGTGGCGGTTACCCCACCAGGCCGGAGTAGGATAAACATTGTTCATTCTATTATAATTCTATTATAAAATGTGAATAATTTATTCTACTATTATTTGTGTCTGTTCACTTTATGGCTTTTGCGTTTTAGTATTTGGTGTCATAAATAGTTTCCAAGTTTTTAATTAAAATGGCGTTTACTATTGGAGAAATATTTACGTAATTGTAAAATTGTAACATTTGCTTGTACATGTGCCGCTGGACTTTTAGAATGCTGTAAACATATTGTTGCTATTCTTTTGCTTTTAAATAGGTAAAATTTTATTTAATTCGTTGTTTACCTACCGCTGCTTACTTCCTTAATTATTTTTAGGATGTATACACTTATATGCTAAGAATTAATATAATATATACAATTCTGTATTTAATACTTATTCACTTTTAAGTTGTATAATAGTCATTATTTTACCATTTTTACATGTTAGCATGTTGTAATTATTTGGTTATCTAATTTTTCAAGAAATTCTTTGGATGAAATAGACACACTTTCTTCTACTGATATTAGATGCCAATGAACAAAATTAAGAGAACCATCACTGGAACAATTTAAACCAGTTCCCATTTCCAAATTTTGTTGTGTTGGAAATAGTATTGATTGTACATTATCACAATCTAAAACATCTATAGGGTACTTTTTTTTTGTTATTATAAACAATATTCCCATTCGTAATTTAATAGCCCACATCTGCCTTCTATCAACTAGATCATTATTACCAAATTTATTTGTCCATAAAAATTTACGTTCATTTTCTTTAGGGAAATGATGAAAGCTAATATTTGATGATGTAGAATATAAAGAATTACAGCCATAAACGGAACAATTCACATGGCTTTTTTTATTTTTATCAGACATTATAGTAGAATAAAGATATAAAAAATATAAATAAATTATAATATATTCTACTATATGATTAATATTAAGAATATATTATATTATTAAGAAAAAAAAAAATTATTAATTAAGTTTATTAATGTACTAATGTAGGTAGTAATGTGTAATAATGAAACTATTATAATAATAAACTATAATATTTATCCTACTCCGGATAGTTATAACTTTAACCACCAGAGTGCGTATCATTATCTTGTTTTCCCAATAGATTGCTCACTGCCGATTTTTCGGTGGCACGGTAAATGGCGGATGCCACTATGAAGCGCTGCATGCGTGCATCTAGTTTTGGCGGATTTCACCGTGGGCGCTAGTGAATTTTTGTGGTGGGGATGTTTTGATGAACTTATATTTATATAATGAACTTACATTTATATCATTCGTATAGATGACGACGAACTCGTACTATAGTATATATAATCAATGATATTACATATTTTGATAGTGATATTACTTGTTATTGACATATTTATGAATTATATATAAATAACTTTATTATACCTATTACTCAGTTCCACGTTCCACGAATTACATAATATTCGTATTTATTCCAACGTCGAACTGTGAATTTATTATTTTTTTTTTTTTAAATAATAATTACTTGTCATACAAAAAAAAATACATTAAGGCCGGGGGTCATACTATGTGTTTCCTGCCGCATGCGTTATAGACCGTCCGGGTACGGTTTCCAAGGCGTGACTGGTCGCCGTCTGACTATTAATATGTAATTCCTATTAACTGGTTTCCAACGCGCGACTAAACTTTATCGTGACATTTAAAATTATGCGGAATCATATATATATATATATATTAAATTTGCGGAGTCGTGTATGTATATTAGTGGCTATTAAAATCAACACGATTCCGCAAAATTTATGCGACCGTCGATTTATTTCAATCACAAAACAATTCTTGGGCAGTGAATTTTGATTGTCACGTGCATCAGTATGGCTAAATTGAATTTTTCGGGGGAAGAAGAAAAACAACTGATCGAAATGGTTCGCAAAAATGTTGAATTGTTTGATCTGTCTCACAACAAATATAAAGATGCAGAACATAAAGATTATATTTGGTTGGATATTGCTAACACCATTAATAATTGTATTCATGATCATACTAAGTATAAAATTTAACACGAAAACACTAGCTCTCACTTGCACGAAAATCACAATGATACTGAATACAGATACAGAATTTGACGGTTTTTTTAACGTCACCGGAGACGGGTCGCGCATAGAAAACCAGCACGCACCAGCGACAGGTCGTAGCGACCGGTCGCGCCTTGGAAACCGTACCTTAGGCTCGTTTCACATTACAAGGTTTTTACCGTACGGCAAAAAACCGGACGGCATAAACCGAATCATTGGTTCTTTACACATTATACGGTTTTGACCGTACGGTATAACATGATTTATGCACGGTTCCTATGATTAGTAAACGTTTGTACAGGTTTAGTTGTATAGGAACATTCAATTCACGCGTTGTTTAATGGACTCTCTTGTACAAGAGTAATTAAAAGTTCTACATCGAATTCTGTCATTATTTAAACAATATATTATTGTAAGATTAAGTAAGTAAGTATATTTTTAGTTTAGTTTTTGTAAGATTAAAATAAAAGAAAATAAAAATAAAATTGTGTCTCGAAGTGATTGATCGAATTTTGCCGTACGAATAAAATCCGTATAATGTGAAAACGTGTATTAGGTCACGTTCGCCACTAAGCTTATCGCGCCGTCCGGCTGCCGTATCCAGCAGTGACAACAGACGGATGCTGCACGGTACGGCGCCGGCATTTTGCCGTGACCGTATAATATGAAAGCGTATATGCTTTTCTTTGCGCCACTAAAAAAATATTAACGTACGGTCAAAACCGTGTAATGTGAAACGAGCCTTACTGTCATACACGATTAAAGATAATCTTTATCTTTAATCATGACCTGCTATTATCATTTTATCATATTTTTACCAGTGTAGGTCATAGAGTAATATATTACTCTATAGTGTAGGTAAGGCAATGCAAAAAGTAATTGATATTTAAAATAGCAGTCACTGCTATTTTGGTTTTTGATTAGCAGCCTGCTACTGCTATTCTTTATCACTTCTAATGTATGGTCCTGTTTGATGCGGTGACCGCACACGTTTAAAACAATAAAAATGCTGCGGCAGAAAATGCATAGTATGACTCCGGCCTAAGCAGTGGCGTATTTGAGAGTTCATATCGGAGAGGGGGGGGCGAATTTAAAAAGAGTTTACCCAACTACTCACACAAACTTACCAAGACATAATGAATTTTATATTGCACCTGTATAACCTATGAAGTAATAAGTTAAACAAATATGATAAAAAAAGCAACATATTTATAAAATAAAATTTATATTTTTTTTTATTAGAAAATCTATTTATAACATCATATATTGATATAGTTATAGTATGATGTACGTTTAGCTAAGCCAAACCAGTCAAGCGTTCTTGCCCCATTTTAGATCTTAACCGTGTTTTCAATCTAACAAAAAAAAGCAACAAAAGTAAGCAAAGAGAAGAATTATAAGTTTGTTTTTAATGTAATTTAAGAAAGATAAAAAGTCCTTAATTTTAAGCAATGTAAATATATAAATACATATATACGACATATGTACCACAAAGAAAATGTATGTACATTTTTACCACGGTTATCTAGATAACCGTGATTTTTACCAATAATTTGTTATCATCAACACAATTTTTCGGAATTTTTGTTTTTTAATGAAATACTCAAGTACCCATTAGTTATATAAAATTTTCCTGGTCTAAAAATTCTCGGAGGAGGCGATTGCCCCCATCGCCCCCCCCCCCTCAAATACGCCACTGGCCCTAAGGGCCCTGCCACACTATGCATTTTGGCGGGTCCGGTTTGGCCTGACGCTTTTCGATATGACGCGTAAATGCGTTTACCACATCTATGCGTTTTTCTTTTTGAAAACGTTCCTTCTTTTAGTCTCGTAGGTCAAATTATTTCAATAACGCGATGGACGTTACATCATAAAACTATTTTATGGGCCCAGGAGCAGTGGATTTTCAGTACAAAGTACTTTAGTTTATTATTAATATTACTTAATTAACTGCAGATTTTAAGAGACCAATAATAATGTATCATTATTTGTAAGTAGGTAGGTACCTAATTATCTTTTTTTTATAAAACAGTATAACATTTTTTATTTGTATTTATATTTATATTTCTGTGCTAAAATTATTATACCTAACTATTGAAATATCAATATTATAATAATTAAATAATATACAAGGTAGTATGTACCTACTTACCTGTGTTTTGTTTTTCTGTATTTGATTTTTCAGTCCAATTTTTAAAGCAGTATTCTCCAATAGTGTTCCAACTTTTTTCTTTTATATTTCTATTAATGTAATCTTTCGATCCTACTTCCCAAATTGATGGATTATTTTGAATGCACGAAATAAATTTGTCAGTATCGAAAACCATTGCAAAAGTCAAAATGTTGCAATGTGTAAAATATTAGAAATAAATAATTAAATAAATTAAGAATTTTATACAAAAATTAAAAAGTACGAAACGCAGCCGCTAAACCGCACAGTGTGGCACGCACAATACAATATAACGTGTTTTGTTTTCATTTCTCGTTGAGTTGGTTCCTGCCAAACCGCAACATGTTGCGGTCGGTCAGCGACAGGAATCGACCGGTCCCGATAAAACGTACAAGTGTGACATCTACAATTCTAACTTATGTGATTCGTTGTTCCGGTCGACCGGATGCGTTTTGACCGGACCCGCCAAAACGCATAGTGTGGCAGGGCCCTAAATGTCCAAGTGCAGATGTAAAAATCCATAAACACGACCCGGCTCGAAAAGTTTTACAAAAATCAAGCTCAATTAATTCTTGGTTTTATTATTTTGAGAGTCCGGCTCGGCTCGGCCCGAAAAGTTCTACCAAAAAAGCCCAATCCGGCTCGGTCTAAAATGTTCTACAAAAAAAAAGCCCAGTCCACACCGGTCTGAAAAGTTTTACGAAAAAAAAGTCCGATCTAGCCCTCATTATTTTATTTGACCGGCCTTGTTCAATATCAGTATGGGCCGGGCTTTTTGAAGACATGTTAGGCCAGCCCGGCCCTTGTAGGTCTTAACTACACATAGGTATGGTTTTGGAACAAACTCAGAATGTGTAAATAGCATTCGTTCACGAGGTCACCCTTACATCATTGTGTACTTTACTATCGCTCCGTTTGGCCATTTTTGGTCCTGGACAACATCGAATGTATCGCCTGTATGCCCCGATTATAAAATTTCTGTACGTTCGTCTTTCGGTAATATACTTTTACTTACTCATGAAAAACAAAAAAATTTTGAATTTATCGGTTTCGTTTCGGTCATGTAAAGTTGATTGAATTAGATTATTATTATGCCAGCAGTATCATTATCTTATTCTGTGATTATGTTTAATTTTATCAGTGATAACAGAAACAGTGTTATCTAACGAGTCGTGACTATTGTGGAATGTACACACTACGCCAGTTGAAAATAATTTTGAATTTATTTAACATCTTATTCGCTGTCATTGTTATTATTTGGCAGGTACGTTGTAGTATTTATTGTAGTTAACTATTATATTGCTATAAAATGGATTTAAAAAGCGTTGCCAGCATTAACTGTCAACAAGGAGCCATACGCGCTGTTCGATTTAATGGTAAAATATTTTTATTTTTTTAATTTATTCACACACATTGACTGTAAGCTATTGTCTGTATAGTGGATGGTGAATATTGCATGACGTGCGGTAGTGATAAGAAAATAAAACTTTGGAATCCGTATAAAGAATTATGTCTGAAAACATATGCAGGCCATGGTGATTGTGTAATGGATGCTTGTGGTTCATGTGATAGCAGGTACTTTCATTTTATTGTGTGTTACAATAACAGTTTTTCAACAAACAAAACAATTTTATGATTTTTCAAGCGAGTTGGTGTCATGTGGAGCTGATAAATCTGTTGTATTATGGGATGTATCCGATGGAAGAGTTAAGCGAAGATTACGACAACATGCTGCTGCAGTGAATTGTGTCAGGTATAATGAAGATTCTTCAGTTGTAGTGTCTGGATCAAATGATAATACTGTTTGTTGTTGGGATACTAGAAGTCGTAATAATAGTCCAATCCAGGTATATTATTTTAATAATTTGTTAAGATTTTTGTATTATTAAACTTTGGTTTTTTTATTTTTTATATATAATATTTGCCTAAATTTAAAATAGTTACAATTATTTTTAAACGAAATTTAAAAAAAAATAATTATTTGGTTTTAATTTTGATTTAATCATTTTCAATATGACATTAAGAAGTTAATAAGTTATAACTAATTAAATAAACTATAAATGAAGGAACCTTCAGGAATAAGTAATAGTTAAACAACATCAGGCTACTTCAATCTTTTTATTTGATAATATTAAATTATCGTATAAGTAAAATGTTTATAGTGTATTATGTAAAAATATTGTACATAAAATATTTTTCTGTTATTAAAAATAATTTATAATATCTTACTTTATTTTTATTTTTTTGCAGGTTTTAAAAGAAGCTAAAGATAGCATTACTAAAGTTTTAGTAATTGGTCATCAAATTTTAACAGGTTCCTTAGATTGTTTTTTAAGAACTTATGACATAAGAATGGGTAATTTGGATGCTGATTATATTGGAAGTAATTAATTGTAAATTTCTATTATGAAACATTAAAAATGCCTATTCACAAGTTAATATTTTTAGAGCCAATATCGTGTATCAGCTCAACACAAGACAATATGTGTACATTAGTTAGTTGTACAGATAGTACTTTAAAGTTAATGGATAGACAAAAAGGAGAATTGTTGAATGAGTATAAAATATTATTTATAATTTTATTAGGTTATCAAAAAATCATTACAAAATATTTTTATATATATTTACAACATTTATTACAGGTATATAGGCCATACAGTTGGTGATTATTTCATAGAAAATTGTGTATTTCTTAATGACAGTACTATAATAAGTGGATCAACATGTGGACATCTGTGGTGTTGGGATTTTGTGAGTGCAAAACTTATAGAAAAATTGAAACCTAAAGATAAGGGTTCATTCACACAATCTATCAATTCAATTTGTACACATCCTTCTAAAAAAATATTAATTACATCATGTGGGCCTTGTATTTATCTGTGGTCTGAATAAATGTTTATAAAGTTATATATAATTGAAACATGGTTCACAGAATTCAAATAATCTATCATAACTACCATTCCGACCAGCAATGACTTCTGCTGTATCTTCTGTACTATTTGGTAGTTTCACATCATATAATATATTGGGTTGAGTTAATAATAATTCAATAATATCACATGAGTTTTTATGTTCAGCTGCTAAATGTAATGGGGTTATACCTAAATAAAAAATAAAAAAATATTGAAATTTAATATAATTTAATACATAATATATTATATAAATCATTAAGTGTATATATTATATTATATTATATTTTGAACAATGTAAAAATTAGCGGTTTAACATTCAAATTTGTCATTCATTGACTGGGTAAAGTGTACAATGTGAATTAATGTTCTGCGCATTTTTATACCATATAACATTTATATATAACTATATCTATACTTACATATTTCATTTGCTTAATACCACGATCTACAGGATATCTATCTAATTATACCCAATGTACATAACCGATAATAAAAATTAACAATAGTAATAATTCACAATATTCAAAGAGGTGTTTATTCAGCCTAATTAAATACCACCACTACAAATATCTTTAAGAAAAACGATAAAGAAATGTTCTAACTTGGGTGGACAAGGGTAGGTGTATTTACATTAAATTATGCAAAAAATTCAGTCAACTTTGTAACTCAGAGTGCCATTATTAATAATTAATTAAAATAACCATAATTTATTAGTATTCATTTTATTCATCTCAAACTATCTTTAGATAATATCAATTGAAGGTAACCTAACTGAATAACTTATTAAATAATATTAATATTCAAGATGTATATTTCAAAATTTTTTATGTTGATAAAAATACCCATTAAAAATTTATATTTTAAATATTTAACATATAGTGCCCAAATTGAATTGGGTATTGTATACAATGCCCGGAATGGTGTACTATGCCTGACTTCTTATTTTGCATGTATATATATGTACGTGTATGAATAAACTCTGGTTGTTATAATTATAAAATAATTTACCTCCTTTAGTTAAGGCATTTATGTTTGCCCCAGCTTCTATTAATTTTTCAGCACATTCTACATTGTTCCATTTGCATGCTGAATGCAATGGAGTCCATTGGTCAGCTGTCAAGGCATTTGGATTTGCATAATTTTCTAATAAAAACTGTATTTTTTTAAATAGTTAAATTTTTGACAAAATATTAATAATATAAATTAATTTATTCTGTACTTACCTTAACAATCGATAAATGGTTGCTGTAACTTGCTCTATGTAATGCTGTATAACCATCTTTATCTTGAACATTGACTAAATGGCTATGATTTGAAACCAACGATTTGACTAATTCCAATTTACCTTGTTCAGCAGCCCACAAAATCTCTCTTTCTGGGCTAGCTAATTAATAAATATATTATGTACATAAAATATTAATTATTATTTTTTTTCAAGCAAAATTTCTTAGCATACGAATGCGATTGTTTAAGGTTAGTCATTTGGTTTGGAGGTGTTTTTTTCATGTGAGTCTTTTGTCAAGGAATAACTCTCAGTTATACTTATAAAAATAATTAAACTTGAATATATTTTAAAATTAAATTTCTATAAATACACAAACATTTTAATACTTAAATAAACAAGTTTTGTTTGTTCTAAAATAAAATATACCTAATCAGCTTATATTGAATAACTGAAAAATGCAAGGACTCCTTTTTTTCCCTTCATCTGATCATTGTTACACAACAGCAATGCTAAGTTTATTTTTAAACATGAGTGACTATCATAAACACAGTTAAAATAATTTTTTCTTTATTGGTTTGTATAGTTTATTGGGGAAAGATATACATGGTTGGACAAAAATTGATCACTACCAAATATAATCCCTTTTTAAACAGAGTATAGGTCACAAGTGTTTTTATGAAGGTCGGAGGATTAAAGATCATACAAATTATAAGACATTCTTTACTTTACCTACTCAGGTCCAAATTTAAAAATAATATTGTCAAAAGGTTATAAGTAAGTTCTGGATGCTTATACTTATACATCATTTTTTAAAGAATCTAACATGCTTTCCCAGATAAAAAGTGTATTTCAACAATATGCTAATTGTCTATTATCGATTATTTATATATTATTGATTTTGACTGTCATATATTATGCGGTCTACTGTGAATAAATAAATTAATAATTATATCATTCTAAAGAAATTGTTGTCAAAAATGTGGAATATTGTGTATAAACTGTAGTGTTGCTAGTAAATAAGTTACATATACAACATTTGAGTCGATACTTTTACAAAATGTCAAAGTATTGTTATCAAGTCATAAAGATAATCCTAAGCTTCTGTAAAAACTGGCTGGTCACAGACTGACTGCATCCTACAGTAACCAGTAGAATAAATTTACTGGTAGACCACATATTATATGACTGTTATAATTTATATTATATATATAATTTATATTTAAATTTTTTTGGTTTATATGTCATTTTTAAGTAGCATAATATTTTTCATTATACTTAAATAAATTACTATTACAAAAATAAAACTCATTACATTTTTAAATTGTCTTTAAAATTAAAACCAACTTACAAAATAAAAATAATTGATAGTATAATGTATAAAACTTAGTTTTAAGGATTTTGCTAGGTTTTAAAGTTTTAATATCCTGGCCCTAATTATAAGTATTAATAAGCAACCTATGAAATTAGAGACCTACAAAAAATATATAGTTTAAAAATTACCTTGATATACCTTTGCATTTCTTTAAATAACTATAAATAATAAAGAAATTTAAAATTCATATATAAACAATTGTGTCTTACCAAACCTACTTAGACAATGTTTTGAATTTATTAAATTATATTTAAATAATGTAATTAAGAAGTTAAAAGCTACATTATTTTTCGGTAATGCCTGGAAAGCTACATGTAACATTTTTGATACACTCCGTTTGTGCCAATAATTGTCTGTATACCATAATTGGTACACTGGAATGTTTACAGAAATGTGTCATATGTATTGAATTGATTATATATAAATAAGATAAAAGTATAGGAATATATTTCATAGTCAACCAGGTAAACAAATTTTCAATCAGCCTTATTCAGGCATACCTATTCGTTTTTTTGTATTAGCTATAAAAGAAAACGAACTATATACCAAATATGGTACACAAAACGATTAAGCTGTTAATTTAATTCAATTTATATTTTTACTATGAGGATTTGAGTCTTCATCCACATCACATATATCTTCTTCCCAAGCACTTGCAGTACGTGGTACAGATTTAAAATCTCCACTTAATAAGCGTTGTTCATTTTCAAAACGTCTCTCTTCATCATCAGACATGTTTAACACTGATATAAATGATAAAATGAACGTGGAAAATCTCTAATTTAGTTTAAGTGTAACAACAAATAACAATTTGATAAACGATAAAGTTTGATTAGTGAGATAATAATATTATTATATAATTCTATTAGTTAAAAAATTGTTAATTTTAAAAATTGATGGCAACACTATTCTAGTGATATATAGTATGATATAGCTGCAGTTCAGTGATTTTTTACAGATGATTTCAAAACAACAATCACAAGTTGGCTACTTCAGTCTGAAAATGAACAGTTGGGTAATAGAGCAGTTCTTCCCCCTGATAAGAATAAAAAAGGAATGAAAAAAAAATTCTAATCCAGATGTACCAACTTCAAAATATAAAATATTGAATATTAAGAACTAGAAAAATGTATTCACAAATTCAAATTCATAGATATTATAAGAATCTTATAATATCTATGTTCAAATTTATGTATGCGCCAAAAATGAAATTTTCGTAAGTAAATTATCATTTTTAAAAATTATATTATTATTTATTATTATAAAAATTATGAATAAATGCATGGAAATTCTTAATGAACATACATATTAATATACAGATACACGAATATTCAGTAGATTATATTTTATTTTAATTGGCATACACTTTATTGAAACAAATTAATGGCATACATTTTTAAAAGTTATAAAATAAAGTTAAAGTTAAAAAGAGTTATATTTATATTTTTACCAATTAATGTATTAAATGTATAGTTGATTGTAGACTTGCTATTGAATTTCCAATACACTAGTTTTTCTGCTTACACTTTTTCAAAACACATGCTACGCCACTGGTATCTACCTACTTATTATTTTAAAGAGATTACTTAGCTTAGTACTTACTTCAAGCCAACTAGTTAATATATATTTCTTTATCAATTTTTTTAATTTAATTGTTTTAAGTTATTCAGACCTAAGAGTTGAGTTGGAATGACATTTGCTAGTAACTTAAAATTTTTACCAATAATCACCAAGGTCTTGTTCGCTTTATACTTTTAAAAAATATATATTAAAACAATTAATGTATTGATTGGTATAATATTATTATGGCTAGTGTGATAGGTAGGTAAATAAATATTTCTTAAACATTGTTTATTGAATTTGAGTCAGTTTTGTACTCGTACATTTAGTAATTGGTCACTGATTATAATTGTGCCAATATATATCTACCCAATACATAAACTTCTATGCAATAATATAAATCAATTATAAACTTTTTTAAATGTTTACTGACTACAAATAATTTTAAGAATGCAACCATTTTATCTTTCTTAGTCACATAAAAATAATCTTAAATTATAGATATTTAAGGAATTTACATATTTATTTTAAAAATTGCAAAGAAAAATATTTAAATAACTGAACTAGAGTTATAACTGACATTCTAAACAGTATAAATACAATTTAATAAAAAAAAGTTATGTTACTTAAAATAACTTTAAAAAGTAATATAAAACCACAAATTTCCAAAAAATCTATTTATTTCTACATTTTTAACATAAATATACAAAACAATATAACATAATAATAATGTTAATAAAAACAGAGATATTTTTTTTTTTTTTTTAGCTTTTATAACCCATTGAGGGCCTTCGCTAAAACAGAGATATATGCTTAACAATTTAATATAACTGAGTAAGTGCTTAAAGTTATTTCGAAACATTTAGGTAATTGAGGTTATAACAATTTTACCATATGCTGATTTTTCATGTTATTTAGCACATTTAAATATTTGTTGGCCATTTTCAACAGTTTTTTAATAACTTTAATAACAGTTTTTTTTATAACTTTAATAGCAGTTTTTTTATAACTTTGAAATATAAACTATTGTTTAGAGAAACTTTTAACAAGCTATCATAATTTATATTAATTATATAAAAACAGTGGACCCACCCCAGACAAATTTGAAAATACACCACTGAGTCTTAAGTATTAGCATAAATGTACATATGCTAACACTTATGCACAAGTTGAATAAAACGATTTGATTGATTGAGGAATTTAATACATAATTTAATAAGAATAACAGAAGGGTATAATTTATAATTAAATGGATTAGATTCTTTAACTTTTCAGTGTTTTTTTGTTATAATAACGCTATTTATATGCAGTTATGCCTCCCAATAAAAGATCGATCGATGAATCAACATATTAAATATATCACATTGCCAACAAATTTCTGTAAAATAACAGTAACAACCAAAGAATTAATTGACAAAGTTTTCCCTAATTTTCTACAAAATTATAGAATTCGTTAGTAGCTCAGTGCACGGGCTCAGTGTAACGAGCTTTATTGGCACCCAAAAACTATGATGTAAATATCACCATTCTAAACAAAGTTCCAGGCGATACGACAACGTACTAGTCCATCGATACCGTAATGAATCAAGAGGAAGTGTTCGAATATCCAACTGAATTCTTAAATTTACATTAGCTAAGCATGTCCACCGCACGTTCTAATATTGAAATTTGGCGTACCTATCATTCTTCTACGAAATATCAATCCACTAAGATTCTGCAACGGTACCAACCTTTTAGTCAAAAATGTTATGAACAACATTATCGAAGCTACAATTTTAAACGGAAAGTATAAAGACGAAGATGTACTGTTGCCACGCATCCCAATAATTCTACAGATATGCCTTTCGAATTCAAACTTTGCAGTTTCCGGTTCGACTCGCCTTTGCAATGATCATCAACAAAGTACAACGACAATCGCTACAAGTGTGTGGATTGAGTTTGGAAAACTCATGCTTTTCACATGGACTGTTGTATATGGCATGTTCCAGTGGCGTAGCCAGGGGTGGAAGTGAGGGGGTTGCAAACCCCCCGAAATATTAAGAACATTTAAAAATTATTTTAATGGTCTATAAAAGTCGATACAAAAGTCTTGAAGAAATTGATCAGCTCCCTCCGAAAAAAATGTTGGCTACACCGCTGGCATATTCACACGTCGGAAAACTGTATGATTTATTTAACCAGAAGGAAGAGCAAAAAATATTGTGTATCCAAATGCACTTCAATAAATATCATTTAATTGAATACTTGAATTTTCAGACAAACCTCGATAAAAAGAATAAAGTTAAACAATAATAAACTAAATTGAATATAGTATATTTTAACCGTTATTTATATTTATGTATAAAATTATACTTTTAGCATAATCACATGTAACGAATTTAACACATCGTTTGAGACATATAAGAAGTAGGATTTTAACGGGCCACGAAGTGCACGGGTTAAGCTAGCATATATATATATAAATACAAAAATTATTTCTGTTATGAACTCATATAAATAACATAACATATAACTAATAACATTAAATCTTAGAAAATTCCATCTAAATGTATTTTAACTGCAATCATCAGTGTATCGCGATGAAATTATCTATAACTTTTAAAAACTACTAGCTTTCTGATAACAGTACTTATAAGAATAGGGTCATACGAGCGTTGGAAAAACGGACGTTACAACGAACGTTATTTAGGGCTACCATTTATTTGAGATTAAAAATTGGGACATTTAATTTTTGGGACTCTTCAAACATTTGAGCTTTGTATGTACCTATTAGCTATTTTTTTGTATTATTATTTGTGTAAAGTACCTATACTTGAGAAGAATGAACCTCCCTAGCTCTCTGTTTACTCACTATTTAAAATATACAAAGATTATAACATAATAAAATATTATTAACATAATAATAAGATTATAGTTCTTTTATTTATTGAATTTTTAGTTCATAATTTTAAACAAATTTTTTATCATTATTTACATTATACCTACCTACATCATTATATATCATTGACACCATCAATTTTCAAGTTCATCACTATTTTCTTTTGATTTTTATTGAGATCTTGAAGCTTCATTCTCAGATGCTTCATTTTTCCATGAATATTTTGAAGTTTTATGAACTTGAATAAGCAGATTCTTGTTTTTTTGACATTTCGGCATAGAACTCTTTGCAAGGTTTATTTTTTAAATTAGTTTTAATGACTTAAATAGCTTCAACTGTATCTAGTCCTAAACTATTTCTTGATTTAGTTCAATAATTATTCATTAAAGAAAATATTCTTTCTACTGCAGCATTAGAACCTGTCAATGAAAAATCAAATTCGACTAATTTCAGTAATGTAGAATAATCGGTGTTTGTTTTTTTAAATGATTTAAATATAGATATCCATTTTCCATCAAAAGTTAAATTGTGCCATTCTGCAGATTTTCTTTTAACAAGTTTTTCAAATAATTTAAATTGTTCAAACAGTTCTTCTTAATTTAGAACAATGTTTAATTTTGATTTTACAAAATTGAATGACAGTTTTAAATCTGACTAGATTATTTAGTTTGTTTGCAACATAAAAATCCACGATATAGAATTTAATTCAAGTATGTGTTGATTTGAAGCAGTCCAATCCATTAGCTGGAACATCTGCAGAATCAGGCCCAAAAGGCCGGAACCGACCAGGTGTTTTAGGTATCACAGTTTTGGTCACACCACGATCAACTGCATGACGGGCAGCTGAAACCTGGAGAACAGTTAGACAACGCAATGATTAACTTTCTCCAGATCAAGCTGCATCGAAGCGTCATTGCTCAGAATCTGATGCTGCAAACTGCCGCTGATAGGGGATCCCAAGTGCTACTCATCTCTGAGCCAAACTGGACTTCAACGGCCGATGACAATTGGACATCTAGTGACGATAGAAGTTGCGCTGCCCTCCTCACAGACAGAGCAAGCTTCGTTGCAGAATCTAAAGGATCAGGTCGAGGTTTTGCTTGAATTCAATGCGGAAGCATGCGCATTTACAGCTGCTACAACTCCCGTAATGATACAACAGACATGTCCTTTCTCATCGACCTCGAACACTCGGTCAGATCCACGCCTCAAGGAGTGAACATTGTGATAGGTGGTGACTTCAACGCCTGGTCGACCGAATGGGGTCTGCGAGTAACGACCTTCGTGGGGAACGACTAACGGACCTCGCTGCCAGCCTTGATCTCAATCCGAGCAACCTAGGGGACAAACCTACCTATCGCCGAAGGAACGCAGCAACGGTGATAGACGTCACTTTCGTTCGGCTGTCCCCACCAATCAAGATAAAATACTGGCGAGTTCTGGACAACGTGGAGTTTGTCAGCGATCATTTTTACATAGAATTTCACATAGACTTAGTTCCAGCCACACCCCAGGACACGGAAAGCCCACTTCCACGAGGCTGGGAATTTCGGAAACTCGACACGGCAGCGCTAGACCTCCAACTTGAGTCCTCAGCTTGGGTTCCCCTACCAGCGGAATATTCTGCTGCTCAGGCTGCGGACGTGCTAACTGACTACCTTAAATCGGCATGCAATTCATGCATGCCACCAAGAGTAGCAAGCACACGTGGTTGCCGACAAGTTCACTTGTGGACACAGGAGATCGCTGAGTTACGGCAAGATTGCTATCGACTAAGGAGGACGTACCAGAGGCCCATGCGTAGGCATTCAAATCGGCAGCATACGGAGGAGCTACGAGAGGCCTTCAGCGGTAAAAGGAAGGAACAAGGAACTCAGAAGGGTTATACGCTCGGCTCAGCGTAAAAGTTGAGAAGAGCTGTGTCACGTAGTAGACAACGATCCTTGGGGTATCCCTTAACAAGTCGTGACTAAGCGAATCGGTAGGAGAAAACCCGGTATCGAAGTTCACGGAAGGAAAGACGCAGTCGCTGATCACCTGTTTCCTACGCTTCCTGTCACCGACTGGGCTCTCGAGCCCTCGCCACTGGCCAACAACGATCAGCATCCAGCAAACGAGTTCACACTGAATGAGTTACAGGAAGTATGCCGAAGGCTCCCATCGGGATAGGCAACTGGACCCGATGGCATACCCAACGAGGTCCTCCAGCGGGTTGCCCAGATCAAGCCAACAAGCCTACTTGACACGCTCAATGTTTGTCTTCGACAACGCGAGTTTCCTAAGCGATGGAAAACCTCAAGACTCGTTCTCCTGCACAAGTGATCCGGCAAGCCGATCGAAAAACCATCGAGCTACAGACCTCTTTGTATGATCGACTCCACGGGCAAACTTTTCGAACGGCTTCTTCTGACCAGACTCAACGATCATCTCGATCGCACCGGACAGCGATCCGAAAATCAATACGGTTTGCGAAAAGGATGGTCCACTGAGGACGTCATGAACGAGTTCTCCGGGTTGCTCACGGAGCGGCATTAGGATCCTAATGTGCTCGAGCAGCACAGCATCGCGGCATATGCGTTGTCGTCTCCCTGGACGTCAGCAACGCGTTTAACACCACTCCCTGGCTTAAGATCGACAGTGCCGTCCGGAGCAGGATTGTCCCTTCGTATCTGAACCTTATGATTCGATCGTACCTCAATGGAAGATACTTGCTTGTAGGTGAGGGGCTGAACAGGCGATCAGTAACCTGTGGAGTTCCACAGGGTTCAGTTTTAGGACCGTCTGCTGGACTTGGAAATGCCACCCGGCGTGCAACTGGTGGCGTTTGCTGATGATGTAGCGGTCATAGGCATAGCTAGAAACGGGGAACTAGCTGGGGCATTGATCAACCCAGTCCTGGATACAGTAGCTCGTTTGATGCGCGAGAACTTTCTCATTTCTCAAGTTGGCTCCCCAAAAAACTGAGGCTGTTGTTCTGACCCGGAACAAGTACAACGAGCCAGATCTGGTTCTGGAAGGGCATGATGTACCAGTAAAAAGGTCCATTCGCTATCTCGGAGTGAAACTGGATACTCGGTATTCTTTCACGGCTCATGTGTCCTCGATGTCGAAAAAGGCGATTGATACTGCAAGACCATCGGAAGACTCATGCCTAACGCTGGTGGACCATCACAAAGCAAGCGACCTTTGCTCGGCTCGATCGTTAATAGCAAGCTTTTATACGCCTTTCCGGTCTGGACCGAGCAAGGTACTAAAACGGCGAAAAACAGAGGTGCTATGGCTAGAGCTCAGAAGACTCGCGCTACGCATCATTCGGGTCTACCGTATTGTGTCGGCCGATGCCTCTCTGCTACTCGCCTCAAGTCTGCCTACTGATCTTCTAGCGCTCGAGAGATCTAAGATTCGCAGAAAAATTGAGGAAGCCGGTCCTACGGTCCCAGCTAACACAATCAGAAAGGAGGAAAGGAAGATCTTAAATAGCGCCAATAGGTGCATAGGCAACATAGGTGGGATCGGTCGACAAAAGTAAGATGGACTCACAGGCTCTTCTCAAACGTTGACAGATGACTCAACAAACCACCTATGTCACTGAGTTTCCATCTCACTTAGGCTCTGACAGAACATGGATGTTTCCGGAGCTATCTGCATAGGATGAACAGGGCTGCAGACAGCATTTGTACGTACTGCAGGAATCCAGATGATACAATGGAACACACCATCTTCCATTATCCTCATTGGGTAAACCACCACGAAGTCATGCGCCCGTTCATCAACGGCAGATTTCCTTAATCTGAGGACATCTGTGATGTCTTGTGTGGTCCTAAAGCCTGGCCTGAACTGGATGCTAACATCCAAGCAGCGTTAAAGAGGGCTAGTAACGCGTTTGTAAACATGGTTGACGTCATCCTGTCCTCTAAGGAGGAAGATGAACGCAAAGCTGAAAGACATGGAGTCATTCAGGAACGCGATCACTAGGCTGGCGGGTTCTGGATACCGAAAAGGCCATTAAGCATAATTGCATTAAGCGACACTGTAAATTATTGTAAAACCATTCGATATACCTACGAGACACCTCTAAGCAACTAGGGCATACTGGTTGGGATATAAATTGTCAACTGAAACGTGTAACTATTGATTTTATTAATAAACGATGGGGACCGAGTGTGCAGTAATGTGATAAACGGCTCCCGCTCGGTTCTCGGTTCAGAAAAAATAAAGGTACAAAGATAATATTTATAACTAAGGAGAAAAGAGAGAAGTGTAAGAAAATAGTCAAATTACCTCGTAAATTAAAATCTTGGATAATGTTGATATCAGTGCATTTTTTGGACAGGTTTTTTTTTCGTTGTAAAAATATAATAGTTATAACTTTGAGCTTGGGCTTTTTTTTACTTTTTGAAAGTTTTTTTGGAGAATATGTATTACTCAGAACAATTACTTATATGATATAATATCTCTTAAAAAAAAGTGCTGTGACTTCATCTTATTGTACTAAATTAATTATTGTACACCGAACACATTAAAATCATAAATAAATTTGCTTAACTATAAAAACATATAATTATAAAACTAAATTTACTCAAAAAAAAATAAATAATTGAACACACATTTTAGTAGTTTTCGGTACTAGCAGTCAACAATTTATAAACTTATCTATATGGTTTAGTATCAACAACAGTGTACAAAAGTATTTTAAAACCTACGGAAAAATTAATTAATAATTTAAGTATGTATACGGTCTAATGCAGCGTTTCTCAACCTATGGTACACGAAAAGCTTATAGGTGGTATGCGAAAAAATATCCCTTTATATAAAAAAATGTATAATACTTCTGACTGATATTGATGAAGAAAAATCCAAATTGTTTTGTGATGATAAATGGCTTTCAAGATTAGCATACATTAAAATATCTTACCAATGCTGTATATAGAGATAACCAACAATTTTTTGAATGTCCTAATATTAATTTGTATTTTTTATTAACAAAAACACAAAACTCTTTAAGTGTATGGGCCTGAACTATATATGTATATTTAAAAAAGAACCGGATGGGCCTCGCTCTGCTGTACAGTTAGGGGTGGAGTGCACCTCGCTTATAGGATAGGTTATAATTATAATGGATTTGTTAAATTTGAATGCAATGATAGATATCATTGTATACGAATAACGATTCTGAATGGAGTTAATATGTTTGTCTAGGATATAATACATTGTTATTTATAAACATTGTAAAAAGTATATTTTATTTTGAAACGATAAATATATTTTTCAATTAGGATGGGTTGGCAGTTGCATACAGCGATATAGTTTGTCAGTCTAGAATATTCTACATTATATTATATTTTACATGTAATTTTATGTCAATATTCGATGTTCAAACGCTTATAAAAAAAAATTGTGCCTATGGATTTTAATAATTTTTGAATGACATTATGAACTACTTCTGTGGAATCTTCGATTAAATTTTCAAGTATTTTGTAGTAGCCAAATTTTTTTTATCACCGATTATAAAAATAAAATGTAAAAAAATCGAATATTTTAAATGCCTATAAGTGGCTTAAAAATCAATATAAAATTTTGAAAAAAATATTGCATAAAAGAAATACCAATCTTAACAGCTGGTAGAAATTTCAAAAATCTGCGACTTATACTTTTTTAATTATAACAAATATTTAAAATCGTCTGAGAATAAATCGCTATTTTATGCAATTGCGTAAATATTTAAATTTCAAACAATCATAAAATTTTTTCCTCTAATTCCGGTAGAAATTTTTTTAATGATTTTTGAAGAGTAGCTCATAGATAACCTCGTGTTAAAATTTTGAACCTTAAGTATGAACGAAAAAAATTTTATGAATTTTTATCTACAAAATAACTTGCAAATTATCGTGATTTTTACACATTTGATACAAATTTGAGCATTAAGGGCTTATAAAAAAAAATTGAGTTAACCGATCACCGATATTTTTTAGTTACGATAAGTTTAACTTATTATAAACCTAGTATAAAATTTTCAAGAGTTTTCGCTCAACCAATTAAATTTTATAGATGTTTAAAAACAAAAATTTTACAAAAATCGAAAATTTAAATTGTCTATAAATAAGTCAAAATATGTCAAAATACTTTGAAATCTTAACCATGTATAGAGAACGTCAATATAAAGATGTGGTGAAAATTTCAAGTTGTTGCGGTTTTTCATTTTGAGTTAGAGCATTTTAAAAAAAGCCAATATCTTTGTCAGTCTAGAATATTAGATTCTGAACGGAGTGAAGAATGTATTGATTTTACAATGATGTGTTTTTTTTTTTTTTTTTTTTTTGTGTCTGTCGACACGATTTGGGGCAGTAAAAATGCTTCGATTGCCTTATGTAGCAACTTTTCTGAAAGGAAAGTGAATCTATTTGGTACTTTGGGGGGTCAAAATTTCCAATATTTTTTAAATGCGACGGGAAAAACCATAAAAAAATTTGGGAAAAACGGGAGTTTTTACGCAAAACCAGTTTTCAACATAATCAAATTTTTTATTTTGCTATAACTCAAAAACTAATCGATGTAAATACTTGAAATTTTCACCAAATGTTAAGATTAGCGTTCTCTATACACCATTAAATTTTCAAAGTATTTTGACTTTTATTGAGCTATTTATAGACAATTGAAATTTTCAATTTTTTTAAGTTTTTTTTTTTTAAATAACAATAAAATTTTTTTGGCTGCCCAGAAAATCTTGAAAATTTAATACAAGGTTTCTTATAAGTTGTTCCTTAACTGATACAAAAAAATCTAAAATCGTAAGTCACAATTTTTTTTTATAAGTGCTCAAAGTTCCAATTTATACGAAATATGTAAAAATCACGATAATTTGCAAGTTATTTTGTAGATAAAAATTCATAAAATTTTTTCTGTTCATACTTAAGGTTCAAAATTTTAACACTAGGTTATCTATAAGCTACTCTTCAAAAATCTTTAAAAAAATTTCTACCGGAATTTTACATGTAATTTTATGTCAATATTCGCTGTTCAAACGCTTATAAAAAAAAATTGTGCTTATGGATTTTAATAATTTTTGAATGACTTTAAGAACTACTTCTGTGGAATCTTCTATTAAATTTTCGAGTATTTTGTACGAGCCAAATTTTTTTTATCACCGATTATAAAAATAAAATGTAAAAAAATCGAATATTTTAAATGCCTATAAGTGGCTTAAAAATCAATATAATATTTTGAAAAAAATATTGCATAAAAGAAATACAAATCTTAACAGCTGGTAGAAATTTCAAAAATCTGCGACTTATACTTTTTGAATTATAACAAATATTTAAAATCGTCTGAGAATAAATCGCTATTTTATGCAATTTCGTAAATATTTAAATTTCAAACAGTCATACAATTTTTTCCTCTGAGTCCGGTAGAAATTTTTGTAAAGATTTTTGAAGAGTAGCTCATAGATAACCTCGTGTTAAAATTTTGAACCTTAAGTATGAACAAAAAAAATTTTATGAATTTTTATCTACAAAATAACTTGCAAATTATCGTGATTTTTACATATTTCGTATAAATTGGAACTTTGAGCACTTATAAAAAAAAATTGTGACTTACGATTTTAGATTTTTTTTTATCAGTTAAGGAACAACTTATAAGAAACCTTGTATTAAATTTTCAAGATTTTCTGGGCAGCCAAAAAAATTTTATCGTTATTTAAAAAATAAATACTTAAAAAAATTGAAAATTTCAATTGTCTATAAATAGCTCAATAAAATTTAATGGTGTATAGAGAACGCTAATCTAAATATTTGGTGAAAATTTCAAGTATTTACATTGATTAGTTTTTGAGTTATAGCAAAATAAAAAATTTGATTATGTCGAAAACTGGTTTTGCGTAAAAACTCCCGTTTTTCCCAAATTTTTTTATGGTTTTTCCCGTCGCATTTAAAAAATGTTGGAAATTTTTTACTTTTGACCCCCCAAAGTACCAAATAGATTCACTTTCCTTTCAGAAAAGTTGCTACATAAGGCAATCGAAGCATTTTTACTGCCCCAAATCGCGTCGACAGACACAAAAAAAAAAAAAAAAAAAAAAAAAAAAACACACATCCTTGTAAAATCAATACATTCTTCACTCCGTTCAGAATCTAAAAGAACACTGCCCCGGTGTATTCCTTGATATTGCGCAAACATTTGATCGCGTCTGGCACGACGGACTATTGTTCAAATTAAAATCGTTTCTACCTGCTCCGTATTTCCTCATTCTAAAATCTTATCTTGAAGACCGATATTTCACTGTTAAATTTAACAATTCCTACTCTATCTACCATAAAATCAAAGCGGGAGTACCCCAGGGAAGTGACCTATCACCTATACTCTATAATATCTACACATCAGATATGCCCAAAACAAACCATACTACTCTAGCGACATATGAAGACGATACCGCTATACTAGCATCAAATAAAGACCCAAACATAGCCACCCACGATATACAATACCACTTAAATCTAATCTCCAATTGGACTCAAAAATGGAAAATTAAAATTAATGAAAACAAATCAGTTCAAATAAATTTTTCTCTGAAAAAAAACGAATGTGCACAACTTTTGCTCAATAATTCACCAATTACTATCCAAAATGTAACCAAATACCTCAGAGTTCATCTAGATAAAAGACTTACCTGGGCCCAACACACAAAACAGAAAAGAAAACAATCAAACACACGTCTACATCTCCTCCGTCCATTATTGTCTCCTTCAATGAATTTAAAAAACAAAATATTAATATACAAGACGGTTATTACCCCCCTCTGGTCATATGGTATCCAAATTTAGGGCCAAGCCAAACCATCCAATATAAGACCCATACAGGCTTTCCAGTCTATATGTCTTAGACAAATAACTGGAGCCCCATGGTATATAACCAACGACGCATTACATAAAGATCTCCAAATCCCAACAGTCAACGAAATAGCAACTCGTCATTACAAAAAGTTTCACTCCAAACTGCACTCGAACCAAAACCCTCTAATTTCCCAAAGTACCAAATAGATTCACTTTCCTTCCAGAAAAGTTGCTACATAAGGCAATCGAAGCATTTTTACTGCCCCAAAACGTGTCGACAGACACAAAAAAAAAAAAACACACATCATTGTAAAATCAATACATTCTTCACTCCGTTCAGAATCTTAAATGTTAAAATATTTGTCTTAATACCGCTTATATGTCAATAGGCAGTATCAGTAACAATTTGTATTGAGTTGTTTAAAATGAACCAATACAAATCAAATGTGTGATAATTATTTCTTTTAACTTGTAAAAAACATTGTTTTTTCCTCTTTTAACAACATCATCAAAATTTGTATTAATGTTATCGGTCGAAAAAGCTATTATTTTTTTTAAGATATCCTAGTAGAATAAAATTTGAAATATATTCAGTAAGTTGTAAAGATGTTTCACCTGGAAACTCGCCAAACTTGAGTATTTTAATTTTAACTCCTTTATTTGGAATAAAATAACGAATCGTTTAAGGAATCATATTTTGAGAATGTTGATTTGATGCCTCTGTTAAACCAGTAATAAAATTTTACTTAGAAAATGCATTTACTCGTATAACATTTCGTTGAAATATGGATAAAAATCATGTTTTAATATTTAAGTTGTTTTTGTTTTGCTACAAGAAAACTTTTTTTTGAATAATTTCCTAATAAATTGAGATGTACAATCCATTGATCTCATACTATGATTATGTTTACATATATGATACGCAAAAATACTTTCAACGGCGGCTAAAATATTTTGATTTTCGTTAAAAGCTTTTGTACTTAAAAAAGTCTTACTTTTTGGGATTTCTGTGCATTACCAGTCTTGTAGAGTCTCGAGTAAAAGTAACCAAATACTTTCCATGTACTCAAATACGTATTTTCAATAGTTTTGAAAAATATACTTTCCCTGAGTATCTGTATTTAAAATCAAATACTTTTTTTTAAACGTTATTTAAATTTTAACACATTACAATAATAATAAATTAATTTGCCAATTATATTATATATACATATAGAATGTTCAAGCTCGCCAATCAAGTGTGACCTTTATTAATCTGATTTATTATTTACACTTTACTTATCCGTATTCATTACACATTGAATATCATAATTAGTCTTTTATTGAATATTTTAATTTACCCATAATTGTTATTTATACATAAAGTTTATATTTTATGTTTAAACTAATAGTTATTGTCGTTTGACGTTTATAAATAAAATTAACTAATACAAGTTAAAAATAATAAAATAATAAATTATTAGTAGGTATATAAATTGAAGGTAATCTATTAACATTTTGTTTGTATTAATTAAATCATGTTAATTTTTTTGGTATTTGGTAAAGAATAATATCAAATATTTTTCTAGAATAATTGAAAATGTTTACATTATATTTACATATTTGTTGTAGTTATTTATCTTTATTATTTCAATAATTTTTGTGTCTTAATCTTAAACTGGTTCTACTCAATATGTATATATGACCCTAATACCTATCGATAATCAGTGATTGTAGATTATACGTAAATAATATAGGTATGTATCATAGACCTTATAAATACTATAGTATAAGGTCTATGGTATACATATGCATCATATTTTACTGATTACCAACTTGCTTTATAATATTTGTTAGTTATTTATTTTTATTTAGAACTTCAGTATACAACTATTAAGTTCCACAATAATTGTCAATAATTATTACAATAATACAATATATAATATAAGTAGATAAGATTTACAATAGAAAGTGTCTTATTTTAAATTTTTTGAAATGTGGTTGTTAGCTATTCAGGTAACAGGTAAACATAAAATACAATTATAGCTTAGGAATAATATGGTAACATAAAATAGATAATTAAGTAATTAGATAAGAATATGAAATGAAATGGTAAACAGTGACAGGAGGGGTTTTATGATCACTGTGAATTCGGTAATGAAAGAAGTAAATAAAGTTTCTATATTAGGAGATAAATGGGAATGTTTATGGTTGGAGGAAGTAGCTTCGGCATATGATGGTTTATCAGTATTGGAATTTAAAGTGGATTTAGGAAAGTTTGGGAGTAGAAATGAAGTGTTCACGACGAGATTGTCTGTTTGTAAGTTTTTTATAAACAGAACAACCTTTGTAATTAGCTGGGTGACTACATTGATATAAAGCACACCTGGCCGGAGATTCTGATGATAAAGTGCATACGTCAGAACTGTTAGTTATTTTTACTAAACGATATTGAACGTTGGTTATATAATCTGAGGTATTGACTCTTATTCTCTAATATTACTAATTTTGAAGTATTGATTGGCAGAACTGAGGCATATTGCCACTGACAATTATTTACAAGCATTAGGTAAGGATTAAGGAAGACTCATTAGATCAGAAGAAATCGCAGGAGAGAACTAAAATAGCTTTCATGGCTTCATATATATTTGTATAAATATAATGTAATGACATTCATATTATTGTACCATAAGACCTAATAATTAAAAATCATCATAATATGATATTATGCAAAAATTACATATTAAACCCAATTAAATAAATGTACCCTGTACCAAATACATTAATATATACTCAAATATTTTAATATTACATAATTATTACTGTTTAAAATATTTTATATTAAACAATATACACATATTTTTCTTTGTTGATGTACCTATTAACTCAACAACAACAATCGCATTTCATAAAACTATAAAAATAACCCCATACTCATGTTAACTTCACTTCAGTCTCAAATCAAACAGGCTTTGACTAACCATGTCCAACTGTTAAACTTATAAAATATCTAAAATTAAAATTATCAAGTGCCTATTAGACTATTTACACCTGGTTATGTATTCACATTATTTTAATTGAATCTAATTTATTCGCTTTGTGAAAATTTATCTCATAGATTAAGTGCAAGAATTAGAAGACTTATTCAAAGAGGGTGGGGGGGGGGTCAGATTCAAACCCACTCTCAGAGCCAAAAAAAAAAGAAGATTTGTGATATAATTGATGACGTAATATATTTGTAGTTTCATTTTTACGATTTAAACATAAAATATGTAACTAAAAATATAAATTATATTGATAGGTGTTTGAAAAGTTTTGTTAACTATGTTGTTTTTATATTCCTATAGCTACTAATTTACTATAATTTAAAAGTAAACTGAAAATTGTTAAAAAAGTTGTGTAAAATAATATCTATTTATAGCAATTATTTATCTGTGCAACGAAAAAAAAAAGAAAAAAGATAACGAAATTATGGGTTTCATTATAATCGTTTACTAATGAGTATAAAAACCATAAAGGGTACCCAATCCATAACGGGTACACGAAATTTGTAAATGGGATAATACCCACAAAACCCGAGTACTCGGGTATCAAGACCACTAAAAAATACCATGTGTATTCAATTTTGATTAAATGAGGTTACATTACTTGAGTTATACTATTGAATTTATTTATTGTTACGTCATGCAAATATATATCACGGTGTGAATGTTTTTAATAATAAATTATAATAAGCTAAATTTTAATGATCTGAGATCAGGCCAAGTTATATCATAGTTTAAAATATGTGCTGATTAATAGTTATAAATGTAATGTTATCAATGTTATTATGGATTCCTCTTCAAAATTTAATGGGGATAAACCACCATCAATCACTACCACTGCCGATTCATTGTATCATTAATTAAATATACATGTACAGATTGTATGATTATGTTCATAATTATTGGAGTTTAACTTTTAACAATTAACAGTTTTTTTTTTTTTTTATTTGTTAAAGCGTATTTACCATCTATACAATTTGTACAATAAGTAAATTTGATACATGGTAATAGTAAAATGACTTGAGTGTCTTGAGGGGGGAAAACCGTCCAACAACAGCATAGGCGTGACTAGACTTCATCTGCAGTGGCAGCCTAACTAATGACCGGCGCCACCTTAATGAACTAAAAAATGCTCCATAAATTTTGCTAAAATGTAATTTTTACACAAGGCTAATGACCTTCGATGTCGAAGCCTCTTTTTCCATCCAAATAAAAAAAAAAATCATATTTTTCATAAATTGTACCAGTTGGCAGTAAGTTGTTACCCACCAATTATAATCGGGATTTGCGATAAAAATCATAAATTGATAGAGACATCGATTCCACAATGCAATATATTATTAGAACAAAATAAACAATGCATGAGATTTTTTTTTCCAAATAAAAGTTGTAAACTACTAGATTTAAAACTAGGTTGACCGGCGCCTTTCGAAAATTGCAGAGGCTGCCACCGTAGACACGCCTATGAACAACAGTACATTCTATTTAATTTGATGTGTTCATAATATGGAGACCGTTAGGCAAGAGCGTCTCTTGGCCATTTTCTTTTTAACCTCCTCAGAGGATTGTTGGGGATGGTTATAGAGGACATACGGGAAATTAGAGGGTTTTGGTTCGAGTGCAGTTTGGAGTGAAACTTTTTGTAATGACGAGTTGCTATTTCGTTGACTGTTGGGATTTGGAGATCTTTATGTAATGCGTCGTTGGTTATATACCATGGGGCTCCAGTTATTTGTCTAAGACATATAGACTGGAAAGCCTGTATGAGTCTTATATTGGATGGTTTGGCTTGGCCCTAAATTTGGATACCATATGACCAGAGGGGGGTAATAACCGTCTTGTATATTAATATTTTGTTTTTTAAATTCATTGAAGGAGACAATAATGGACGGAGGAGATGTAGACGTGTGTTTGATTGTTTTCTTTTCTGTTTTGTGTGTTGGGCCCAGGTAAGTCTTTTATCTAGATGAACTCTGAGGTATTTGGTTACATTTTGGATAGTAATTGGTGAATTATTGAGCAAAAGTTGTGCACATTCGTTTTTTTTCAGAGAAAAATTTATTTGAACTGATTTGTTTTCATTAATTTTAATTTTCCATTTTTGAGTCCAATTGGAGATTAGATTTAAGTGGTATTGTATATCGTGGGTGGCTATGTTTGGGTCTTTATTTGATGCTAGTATAGCGGTATCGTCTTCATATGTCGCTAGAGTAGTATGGTTTGTTTTGGGCATATCTGATGTGTAGATATTATAGAGTATAGGTGATAGGTCACTTCCCTGGGGTACTCCCGCTTTGATTTTATGGTAGATAGAGTAGGAATTGTTAAATTTAACAGTGAAATATCGGTCTTCAAGATAAGATTTTAGAATGAGGAAATACGGAGCAGGTAGAAACGATTTTAATTTGAACAATAGTCCGTCGTGCCAGACGCGATCAAATGTTTGCGCAATATCAAGGAATACACCGGGGCAGTGTTCTTTTAGATTCTGAACGGAGTGAAGAATGTATTGATTTTACAAGGATGTGTGTTTTTTTTTTTTTTTTTTTTTTTTTTTGTGTCTGTCGACGCGATTTGGGGCAGTAAAAATGCTTCGATTGCCTTATGTAGCAACTTTTCTGAAAGGAAAGTGAATCTATTTGGTACTTTGGGGGGTCAAAAGTAAAAAATTTCCAACATTTTTTAAATGCGACGGGAAAAACCATAAAAAAATTTGGGAAAAACGGGAGTTTTTACGCAAAACCAGTTTTCGACATAATCAAATTTTTTATTTTGCTATAACTCAAAAACTAATCAATGTAAATACTTGAAATTTTCACCAAATATTTAGATTAGCGTTCTCTATACACCATTAAATTTTATTGAGCTATTTATAGACAATTGAAATTTTCAATTTTTTTAAGTATTTATTTTTTAAATAACGATAAAATTTTTTTGGCTGCCCAGAAAATCTTGAAAATTTAATACAAGGTTTCTTATAAGTTGTTCCTTAACTGATAAAAAAAAATCTAAAATCGTAAGTCACAATTTTTTTTTATAAGTGCTCAAAGTTCCAATTTATACGAAATATGTAAAAATCACGATAATTTGCAAGTTATTTTGTAGATAAAAATTCATAAAATTTTTTTTGTTCATACTTAAGGTTCAAAATTTTAACACGAGGTTATCTATGAGCTACTCTTCAAAAATCTTTACAAAAATTTCTACCGGACTAAGAGGAAAAAATTGTATGACTGTTTGAAATTTAAATATTTACGAAATTGCATAAAATAGCGATTTATTCTCAGACGATTTTAAATATTTGTTATAATTCAAAAAGTATAAGTCGCAGATTTTTGAAATTTCTACCAGCTGTTAAGATTTGTATTTCTTTTATGCAATATTTTTTTCAAAATATTATATTGATTTTTAAGCCACTTATAGGCATTTAAAATATTCGATTTTTTTACATTTTATTTTTATAATCGGTGATAAAAAAAATTTGGCTCGTACAAAATACTCGAAAATTTAATAGAAGATTCCACAGATATAGTTCTTAAAGTCATTCAAAAATTATTAAAATCCATAGGCACAATTTTTTTTTATAAGCGTTTGAACATCGAATATTGACATAAAATTACTTGTAAAATATAATATAATGTAGAATGTTCTAGACTGACAAACTATATCGCTGTATGCAACTGCCAACCCATCCTAATTGAAAAATATATTTATCGTTTCATAATAAAATATACTTTTTACAATGTTAATAAATAACAATGTATTATATCCTAGACAAACATATGAACTCCGTTCAGAATCGTTATTCGTATACAATGATATCTATCACTGCATTCAAATTTAACAAATCCATTATAATAATGACCTATCCTATAAGCGAGGTGCACTCCACCCCTAACTGTAGAGCAGAGTGAGGCCCATCCGGTTCTTTTTTTTTTTCGAATGATGATGATATTTTGTCGGTAATTCTATGTATTTGGTGGATTGTCGAATGATATGATCGAAATCCAAATTGAGTATTTGGGATGATGTTTTTTTCTTTGATAATAGGGGTTATTCTTTTAAGAAGTAATTTTTCGAAAAGTTCCCTAACGTCGGTAGTAAACTTATCGGGCGGTATGACGTTACCAAATGCTTTGGTTTTTCTGGCTAGGCAATTAATATTATTGTTGAGAATTTCCATATTGGGGGAATGTATGATAACCTTAGCAACGTGTTATAAGTATACGTGAGTCAAAAGAAGGATGGAAAATTGAGGGAGAGACCGAGAACTTCATTTGTTCAGCAAATGTTCTCCGATGTTAGACTGTCAAATTACATGAAACTAAAGAGGTTAACTGGTAACAGAAAAATTAAGAGTGACTCTGAAACCAAATATAGGGTTGCATACAAGAAAAGAATTATTAATTATAATAAAAGTAATAAATAACGCTCGAAATGGCAATAATCTTATCATAATCCCCAAAAAAAGTACGTTGCAAATCGTATGTAAATATTAACCATAGATAAGTATAATATGTATTAGCCATATGTTATAACCATAGACCTATAAACTAGGTTATAACATTCTTCAATATATACTGCGGTATTTGATGTTACGAACTGTGGTAAATTGTAAATGACAATGATATCACAGATCACAATATCACATTCAATTTATCTTTCATGATGTAATCACAGATGTATACAATAATATTGTATAAATATGTGAATGTAATAATCTGACGTCAGTGATGGTATCAAGAATGCGATGATAATATGAATTGCATCGGCACAAAACGGATAGTGATAATAGTCGGGAGCCGCGTGATAATTGAAAATACCACGAGCGCGGTAAGGTTGTCAGAACCGTGACTCACCGACCCGGCGATCCGGTGCTGCCAACATAAGCATTATCCGGTCCGTAATCGCACCACGCGTCTTTACCGTGAAAACCTACTACTACTACTACGATTACGTAAACGTGTCTACTGTACGATATAAAACCATATGACTTCGTTGAAGTCGTATAGGGCTGCAACGGACTTACGTGTGGCGTATCGGGTTTCATTGCGTAGGAAAAAAATGAAATTAAAGAAAAGGAGAGGAAACTGAAAAAAAAACAATTTTACTGTCGACGGTGTTAAATTTCGGTTGTGATCGGGGGAAAAAAAGTTGCTCTCGGACGGACCCGATGCGTCGTTGGCAACATTGGTCCGGTGGTGGAAGGGATAAGGGGAGAATAAATGCGGCGATCGGTTGTTTTCTCGTTTGTCACCGCGAATGTTTTCGTATTATAAATCTTCCGTATCCACCGATCAAAACGACAAGCGCCGCAAAGTAGAGTTATTACGCTCGCCGACCGCAACGTTTTAAGTCCGCTTGATGATCATCTGTCCACTTTGGCCGCCTACTGTTGTACCGTTAATTTACTTCGTTCAGTGCACACGGTTTTGCATTCGACATGTCGGCGTGAATTAATAATCATTATCAGGCGGTATTAAAAAATAAAAATAAATAACAATTATTTCAAAACACGTTTTATTCGATCGGTTTTTAGTTGTTGGTTTGTACATCAATGTATATCTACGTACAGTAAAACCAAGTAAATAATAAATCTATTAAAGAATTCTATAAAATTATTATATCTATATAATATACAAGACGACCTAAAAGTAAGTCGGGGTGGTTTGATGACAGCAATTTACATACTGTATTTTATCCCTATGCAGTCTTTCGACAGTTATTTTATTCCTATGATAATATCAAACGCCTAACCGTTGTGTCTATCGCTGGAACATATTATACGATGTTCTTGTTTGTTTCCTCCCTGCTGCGAAACACTAATACAACTGTTGGATGTTTTATTTAGTTTGCTTTTTCTCATTGTTATTATTTTGCATGTTGCCAATTCAAAAGTTTTGTTTATTATTTGGTTCATAATATGCTACATCCCTGCTGTATCTTTTAATACTAACTTGTTAGTAATATAAAAACTAATTTGTGTGTAATTCTGGCTATAAATTGCACTAGTTAAAAATCAAACAATTGTGTTGGTTTAAGTTAATTCATTATAAGTTTAATTTTATTAATTGTGCACAACTAATTTTATTCATAATACTTTTGCGAATGAAATTTGCTATATAATATATTTTATAGATATTATATCTAAAATCATTGTCCTAGAAGCATTTTATTTACTGTGACAACTTAACATTAATCTTAAGTATACCTATCTGTAGTTTATGATTTGAACTATTTATGTATTCAATTGCTAAGTGGTTTTAAACATTTCATATTTTGTTTGGATGTTAATATATACATGTAAATTATATTGAATGTACTAA
>JASXSY010000855.1:0-97213 GCA_034509805.1 Sipha maydis | reverse complement strand
AATTTGAAGTGAGATATAATTCTAGGACAGTTAATTATTACTTTATCAGTTAAAACTTTTGTATGTTGAGACTTAATCTATTTTCTTTTTAAACAAGAAAAGCTATTATTTTTTTTATTAATCAATAGTCTATTTTAACTTCAACTCACACAATTAAATTTAAAATATTTTGAATTTAAACCTTCTTTCAGGAACGTAGTAATGAAATTTGACTCTAAGACTTTTATAAGTATTATATAATTTATTTATATTCGACAATGCTGTTTATTAATTCATATACAATTGAGATGCAATTTGGGTTATATTTTGAATGTTTGCATCTAATTACATTAAGTATTTTGTATTAGTATTAGTATTAGTATTTCAAAATAAAATTAACATTTTAGTAAACTCGAATTATATTAAATATTAGTCAATATCATTTAACTTTAGACTTTATTTCATTTCATTTCACTTTAGCCTCGATTTTTTAGTGTAATTTATTTAGAAATATAACAATTAATAAAGCTGTAAATATTTTTTATTGTATTATTTACAAAATTATTAATATATTTGTTCCTAAATAATTAAGAGTCATTTAAATTACTTGATCTGGTTTACAAAAAAATTTAAAATACTTAATTTTTAAGAAAGAAATTGTCAATAAATTATATAAAAGTTACGGTTTATCGAATAACCACTTATCTTTTTTCAGAACTTCGTGTCCAAATGTAAGTTCTACTCAAAAGTTAATTATCAAAATTGCATTAATAACTTACAAAGGAATTTGAAAGCTCTATTCTAAAAAATGTTGGAAATTTGTAAATAATAAGCGTAAAATCAATTTTTACCAAATAGCCATTGGCGGATATCCGGGGGAGCTTGGGGGGCTTAGTCCTTCCACCTAATAACCACTAAGTCTCCTCAAAAATGTTTGCCAAATTTTAAGAAACATTTTTTTTTAAATATACATTGCACATTTCAAATATTGAGAACATTTTTCTTATAATATTATACATATATTATACATCAACACAACAGCGATCGACTGGTCGATCTGGTTATCGAACGATTTTGAACGTTATACCTTTTTGACCGAATGATTGAGAATACTAAAAAACTAAAAAAGAACTTACCGTTGACTCAAAAAAAACCAAAATAACGATACGATTGAGAACGAATTTACGTGCAACGTTGCCATATCATTTATTTAACTTTTGAAAAATTCCGTATACATACAATAAATTAATAATTATAATCGTATACAAATAAGCGCCTAATAATATGTAATATATAATATGAATAAAAAATTAAAAATATGTAAAACTTATAAAAGTATCTAATACCTGTATAGTGTATATAGGTATGTATAAAAAAATTGTAAAGTATGTAGAATTTATAAAATTATGAAATATATATATATAAAAATTAAAAAAATATATATTATAATGACAACATTTTATTATAGGTACATACTTTAATAAATTATGTTTAATTTATTAAATAATTATTGTAAAAATAATATTTTTACTAAATACTAAATTTTATAGTTAAATATAGTTATAAAAATTAGTTAATTTATAACATATCTTAATAAATTATTTGAATTTTTATTTACCACATATCACATATATTTATTATGAATATTAAGTATTTTATCCTGTTGTTTTATTAGCATTTCTTCTTTTTTTGCTATCGTAGCTATTTTCAATATTGTTTCTATTTGATTTCAATTCGAATTTTAATAACTATATATATTGTCGAATGAGAGTTGTAAAATAGACTATTATATGTTCTGTGAAAGCTTTCTGCAGAGTTAGTAGTCCTATAAAGTTATGAATTGTAGTTATTAATAACATGCATGTATTAATTTATGCGACGACTGCAAAGTAACCGTCATTCTCTCGTATCTGGTATCTAAGTCACTATTAACATCCTGCTAATCCGATATAAGTCTAATAAAAGTCTAATAAAAGTCTGATAAATATCAACAGATTATTGTGCTCATATTATTGATCGATTACATCCAAATTTTGGTAACGATGGAAAAAAAATAACTCGAACATTCTCAATCATGTTACCAAAAATAACTCATTCGTATTTTACCGGTCGATCTTTCTAGGAATATAGGTTGAACGGGAATAAAAATTAATTTAACTATTATCGGTTGATCGACGATCGCATAGTTGTGGGACACCTAATGCAATAAGCGCATTAGGCCGCGTGTACATTGGCGAGCGGCGAGCGGCGAGCGTCGAGCGTCGAGCGGCAGCGTCGGTGATGGCGAACAATGTAATATTAAACACTTTTACTTCAATTTTTCAATAAACATAATTTTGGCTATGTGTATACATTGTGGAGCGTTATTTTTCAGCGACATGCTGTTTTTCATTCAACGACAAATAGACATTTGTCAAATTTTTATAATTGTAGTTTATCTGTTCTGTGAGAATGTCGTTCATCACACAAGGAACGTCTCTCTTTAATCTTAGACAATCCGTTTTTACGAAGTAAAATGTTTAAAAAAAAAAGAGTCGGCGTTCACTGCATCTCGGAATTTTCCGAGTGATTTTCCTATATCTTCCCACATTTTCTTGTTCCGTTATACATTTTTATATTGGGGATGTGTGTCATCCCACAGGGAAGGTCTTGTTTGGACCTCAGAAATAATAATGTTTTCACTTTTAACAGTGAACCTATACTGATAATAATCTGACAAGTGAACAAGTCAATAACAGAAATCCATTGAACACATATTATTATTTGGGAAACTGAGTACAATTCATTAAATAGCAAATTAAACGTTTTGATGTTCATCCCCATGACAGAAATTAAATAATCGAGACTATTTTTACATTGGATATAAAATATTATAAATATAATAAATACTTCGCATGAGCGGCGAGCGACAAAATTCAAACATGTTTGATTTGTGACGCGCCGCGCCGCTACCGCTCACCGCTAGTAATCAATGTACACACTCTGATTTAAATTATATGGGTTTAAATTTTTTTTCCGACGCGCCGCTCGACGCTCACCAATTACTCGAGGCCTTACTGTATTATATTCTAGGTATTAAGTATTTACCATAATCGGGCAATTACGATAGTGGGAATACTGGGTGATCTACTTTTCCGCCAAAATCGACATTACCGTTTACCGCCAGTGCAATAATATATATTTCCTTTTTCCGCCACTACCTATTCATATGTTAATTGTCTTTTATACATTGTATACATTTGTAGTGTCAATAAAAAAATAGATATTTTTGGATAAAATAAAATTTGAGTATAATGTTTATAAATGGGTAAATAATTGAACTCTAAAGAGGGGTGTGAGGATGAAGCCCCCACGTTTTAGATTTATGTAAATAATTGTAGCCCCCCAACATTTTCAATGGATATACGCTTATGCAAATAATATGTATTTGTATAATAAACAATTTGATTCTCCAAACGATATTATCAATGCTTTCTCTAAGTATTTTTCTAGTGTATATGAAAGTAACAATAATATTAATTTAAATTATAAACTGCAAAACCAATCAAAAGTTCTTCTATTTTCTTTGTACCCATGTTCAATAGACCTACTAGATATTTTTAATGCGTTCGACTCAATGACTTCTAGCTTAGGTATATCCAGGACACGATTTAATTTCAAGTATATTTTTCAAAATTTATACTTATGTTTTTCTACGTGCTTATTATATATATTTAACCTGTCGCTATTTACAGATATTCTTCCCGATGCATGGAAAATCAATGTTATTCGCCCTATACCAAAATCATCATCAAACCTGTCAAATATCTTCAAATACTGACCAATTTAATTACCTTCTTTTATATTATTATACTCAAAGTAATCGAATCTGCTATCGCAACAAAAATCACAGCTGTTAGTAATAACAAATGTAATCGCAGATGATCAGTATAGTTCCCGGCGTAATATTAGTACAACTACTAACCTGCTTATCTATTACATTTTTGTATCTTATGACTAAAAATCGTATTGACGTAATTTACACTGATTTTACTAAGAATTTAGATATAGCCACAAGATATTATTTACAAAATTATAAAAAATCGGATTTTTTGGAACCTTTTTAAACTAAATAATTTCTATTATTCAAGATCTTTTAGATTCTGAACGGAGTGAAGAATGTATTGATTTTACAATGATGTGTGTTTTTTTTTTTTTTTTTTTTGTGTCTGTCGACACGATTTGGGGCAGTAAAAATGCTTCGATTGTCTTATGTAGCAACTTTTCTGAAAGTTTCTATTTGGTACTTTGGGGGGTCCAAAGTTAAAAATTTCCAATATTTTTTAAATGCGACGGGAAAAACCATAAAAAAATTTGGGAAAAACGGGAGTTTTTACGCAAAACCAGTTTTCGACATAATCAAATTTTTTATTTTGCTATAACTCAAAAACTAATCGATGTAAATACTTGAAATTTTCACCAAATGTTAAGATTAGCGTTCTCTATACACCATTAAATTTCCAAAGTATTTTGACTTTTATTAAGCTATTTATAGACAATTGAAATTTTCAATTTTTTTAAGTATTTTTTTTTTTAAATAACGATAAAATTTTTTTCGCTGCCCAGAAAATCTTGAAAATTTAATACAAGGTTTCTTATAAGTTGTTCCTTAACTGATAAAAAAAAATCTAAAATCGTAAGTCACAACTTTTTTTTATAAGTGCTCAAAGTTCCAATTTATACGAAATATGTAAAAATCACGATAATTTGCAAGTTATTTTGTAGATAAAAATTCATAAAATTTTTTCTGTTCATATTTAAGGTTCAAAATTTTAACACTAGGTTATCTATAAGCTACTCTTCAAAAATCTTTAAAAAAAATTCTACCGGAATTAGAGGAAAAAATTTTATGACTGTTTGAAATTTAAATATTTACGAAATTGCATAAAATAGCGATTTATTCTCAGACGATTTTAAATATAAGTTATAATTCAAAAAGTATGAGTCGCAGATTTTTGAAATTTCTACCAGCTGTTATGATTGGTATTTCTTTTATGCAATATTTTTTTCAAAATATTATATTGATTTTTAAGCCACTTATAGGCATTTAAAATATTCGATTTTTTTACATTTTATATTTATAATCGGTGATAAAAAAAATTTGGCTACTACAAAATACTTGAAAATTTAATCGAAGATTCCACAGAAGTAGTTCTTAATGTCACTCAAAAATTATTAAAATCCATAGGCACAATTCTTTTTTATAAACGTTTGAACAGCTAATATTGACATAAAATTACATGTAAAATATAATATAATGTAGAATGTTCTAGACTGACAAACTATATCGCTGTATGCAACTGCCAACCCATCCGAATTGAAAAATATATTTATCGTTTCAAAATAAAATATACTTTTTACAATGTTTATAAATAACAATGTATTATATCCTAGACAAACATATGAACTCCGTTCAGAATCGTTATTCGTATACAATGATATCTATCATTGCATTCAAATTTAACAAATCCATTATAATAATGACCTATCCTATAAGCGAGGTGCACTCCACCCCTAACTGTACACCAGAGCGAGGCCCATCCGGTTCTTTTTTTTTTAAATTGTTTCTTATAAAGATTTTATATCTACCCAATAAGGTTATTAATAAATGGCATATATTATTAGGTTTTATTAATCGTAGCTGTGCTGACTTAACTTATTAAATTGCTTTAAAATTGATTTACTGTTCGTTAGTATGACCAATTATGAATACGATTCAGTTATATGGTCTCCCTACCAGTTAGGCAATAAATAAAAATTAGAAAAAGAACAACAAAAATTCTTACGCTTCATTTCAATTAAATGCTCCATTCTTAGAGAATCTTACTACCCACAATCTATTACTACTTGCATCTATATTAAACCTTCAAACGTTTGAAAAGAGAGTAAATGTCTTGACTTATATTTCCTATATAAGTTTTTGGCTTGTAATATTGATTGCTCAGATTTTTTAAGCCGTTTAACCTTCTATACACCTACTCTTAATATACGATCAGCAAACACATTTCATTTAAGCCTATAAGTTATCAACTAAACAAATAACACTTTCTATAATAAAGTGATGATAAACCGTTAATAAATTAAAAATTAATATGTTCAACTCACTAAATTTTTACTCATTCAAATTGTATTGTAATTCTTTAATTTTTAATTCATAATTACACTATGTTATATTATATTATTATTTTTATTATTACTACTGTTACTATTATTATTATCATTATAATTTTTAATATTATTATTATAACTGTGTTCTATTCAGTCTATCATAATTATTGTAATGTTGTTTATTGTAACAGGGTCTTGCCCATTTATACCAAATAAATATTAACTCACCGAAAAAATATTGAATAACTTTGAAATCGTTTCGGTCCGGTTTGAAATGAAAGTTCTAGCGTCTCAGCAAATTCAGGATTATGTTGTAATTTCAGTTTTTCTCTAACAGATTTTGAACAACCCACCTAAAAATAAAATTATTATTATACATACTTGAAATATTTTGATGAATATTAATGTAAAACTATATCTCTTAATAAATTATTATTATTTTTTTTTTCAAAGGAGCGTATGTTTTATAATACATCAATACAAATGTTGTAAGTATGAATTTTTAAATTTAAAATTTAAAATAATTTAACATAAAAATTAATCAAATAAAAATATAAATAAAATTTAAATATTTCAAATTAGCAAAATGTATTGTATTTTATGTAATTATTTAAGATTAGAATTAGTTATAAAATCGATAATCAAAGATCGGAATGGTTTATTATTCGTTTTAAAAATGTTCTTAGTATTTAACAAGTTCTAGTATAAATTACAATGTTAAGTTTAATTAGTTTATGTCTTAATCTTTATGAAGCGAAAATAATTTCCAAGTGTGTTCTAAGATTAAACAATTAATAATAAGCATTTTATACTTTTTACAAATGGATTTTTTATACATGAATAAATAGGGTAGATTGTGAGAAAAAGTTATTCATAACTAACAGTGTACCCTTAATGCTGAAGTTAAAAATATATACCATTTTATATTTTAGGTAATAAATAACTCTTCCCTTGTTATCTAAAAATAAAAACCTAGGAAATTTTAAGATTTAGATTAAAAAGGAATGTTTTTTTATTTAACAAACCGATAAAGCATTGCATTTTTTTCATAAAATATTCTTATTCACAGTAAATATTATGAATGATAAATATACTTAGTATCATAATAAGAATTATCAAATTATATCGAAGGTTATCAAAAAAAAATGTATAATTATAAAAACATAACGATAAAACTATAATATTTTGTAGAAAAAATTGCAATTTTTTGCAAAAAATACTACAAAAATACGAATGGTATTTTATTTTTAAAAATGTATTTATTTTTGATATTGCTTATAATTTTAAAATATAATAATTTTTTAAAAAGTTAGAACACTTATATATTTTTTCTGTTATATTATTTTTTAGTTATATTATTTTAAATAATTTAAGAACAACATTAATTTTTTCCATAAATGTTAATATTTCCAAAGTAAGTACAAATTAATAATATAATAACTTTTATTTCTCAAATTATTATGGTGAATTGGTTAAGTTATTGTTAAATCTGTTAAAATGTATACTATATTTATAATATCATTATTATATTTAATGTAATTATTTTGTCTGCTATTATAGTATATGTTATTAAAGTTACTTTATAATATTTTGTACGTGAGCCAACTTTGGTGTTTTATTTTCAATAAAGAAATAAATAATAATAATGTTAATAATAATAATAATTTTAAATATAAACATATATTTTAATGGTAAATAAGTATAATAATAATAAATATATCGTATTTGCAACCTAATTGAACATTTTTGTATTAAATAGTTACTCAATAAAAGGAGACATTTGTGAAAATATATGTTAAAATCAGTTTTATTTTTGTAACAAGTATCTATTATTATTATATAGTAAACCTATGTATAATTTTTGATTCGAATAAAATCTACTTAAAAATCGTTTAATCCGTAATATTATGAATGATAAAATATTAAATTAAATTTAATAATATGCTAATTATACTATTTAATAATAATAGTATTACTGTTTTTAAAGGGGTGTATCCCGTATACGCTTCCTCGCAGTGCACCCTGGTAACAATTGATAACATCTTATTTTGTCAATTGGCTAAAGTATACGGACTTTTGGTTGGTGGATTGTGCTTCTAGCATCGCCCACCTACTATGCAAACGAACAATCGGCATACTAGTCAAAATAGCCCTTCTAAGGGCTCTTTAACGAAGGATCTAATCCGAATTATGCAGTTGAATGTGGAGGGCTTTAGTAAAGCTAAAGCTGATGCATACGTAGGATCTTAGACGAAGAAAATATAGACATTCTAGCTATTCAGGAAACACATACACACGACCAAGATCAACTCATGAAAAGAGGAACCATCTCAGGGTATTCTATCGCTGGCGCAACATACCATAGTAAATATGGTACCGCTACTTATGTCAAAAACGATTTAAGATGGAACCCCATTAAATCCTCAGATTACAATAACATATTCTCTATAGTTACCCAGATAGGGAACCTCTATGTAAATAATATTTACAAGCCTCCGGAAACTGAGTGGCCCACTCCTGCCCTTAGTACTATTAAATATCCAGCAATATATATTGGCGACTTTAATAGTTACCACACAAGCTGGGGATATAGAGTCAATAATACCTGCGGAGACAAACTAGTAGAGTGGAGCGAAGTTGAAGGAATAAAGTTAGTCCATTACACGAAACAAAAAGGTACTTTTCAATCTGCAAGATGGAACAGAGCGTATAACCCAGACTTGTGCTTTATATCAATGGAAAGTAATGGAGCTTCCCTACCAACTCAGAGAAGAGTCTTAGGAGACTTTTCAAATAGTCAACGCAGACCAGTAGTCATAGAGGTAGGATACCAAATGCAAACAATTAAATCCATTCCTAAGCCAAGATAGAATTTTCGAAAAGCTGACTGGAGTTCCTTTACAAAAAACATCGATGATAGTATACGATGGATCCCACCTTGTAGTGGCAATTATAGTCGCTTCTCAAAACTTGTCATAAAATCTGCAAAGAAAACCATACCACGAGGATTTAGGAAAGAGTACATCCCTGGCTGGAACCATTGTTCACTTTTTTTAAACAATCCGGCAATAGTGACGATGCAAAGAAAACGCTTGAGGCTTTAGACAAACTGCGCCGAGACAGATGGATCAAGACGGTTGAAAATACAGACTTCAAACATTCTAGCCGTAAAGCTTGGCTGCTTCTTCGCAGACTCGGATCTGATGAATCCTCAAAATTCAACCTTCCGAAGATTAACCCAAACCTCATAGCTAAACGAATAATTGAAATGTCTAAAACACCATCACACAAACAATTTGCTATGGATATTAAGAAAAAACTCTCTAATCTCAAAAAAATGGCCTTCAGACGAGACACGATATCTACCCCATTTTCTCTAGATGAGATCAATGTGGCTATAACTAAGATTGAAATTGGGAAATCTGCCAGTGTTGATGAGATATTCCCGGAGTTTTATAAACACTTTGGACCACGCACTAGAGCTTGGCTAGTCTCCTTTTTTAACAACATATTGGAGAACGGAAATACTCCCCCGATATTAAAAAATGTCAAAATAATAGCAGTCTGCAAGCCGGGGAAACCAAAAGATCTCCCTCAGAGTTATCGACCAATTTCTGAGTATTAGCTGCAAACTGTTGGAAAGGCTGATCCTTAATCAGATCAGTCCTACTATTGACCGGATTGTTCCTGTCAACCAGGCTGGGTTTAGACTAAATCGAAGCTGTACTGACCAGATAGCGGCCTTAAATTCGTTGCGGATAACGGTTTCCAGAGAAATATGAAAACAACAGCTGTTCTGGTTGATTTATCAGCCACCTACGATACTGTATGGCGAACGGGCCTATTAACAAAAATACTCCAACTGTTCCCATGTCTCACTCTATATAAATTATTGGATGACATGCTAAGCAATCGTATGTTTTCAGTTCATTTAGGAGAGATGCAAAGTAAATTACGTCGCCTAAACAACGGCCTACCACAAGGTTCTGTCCTTACCCCGATTTTATTCAACTTCTACACATTTTATCTACCTCTTACAACTTCCCGTAAGTTCATCTATGCTAATGATATCACACTGGCTACTCAACACAATAAGTTTGAAGTTACCGAGGAAATATTAACAATTGTTCTAAAACTAATATCAGATTACCTACATGAATGGTGACTTTTACCGAACACAGATAAAACTGTAGTGACTACATTTCACTTAAACAACCTATTGTCAAAATACAAGCCTCAAATTAAATTTGGTGGCAAAAGTCTTGATTACGATCCGACACCGAAATATCTAGGAGTGACGCTTGATAGACAGTTAACTTACAAACATCATATCGAAAATACTACTACTAAACTTAAAACTCGAAATAATATTATTCGTAAACTAGCGGGCTCATCCTGGAGGACAGCAATGCCCACCCTAAGAACGTCGACCTTGGCGCTAGTCTACTCTGCCGTTGAATATGCTTCCCCAGTATGGTTAAATAGCTCGCACTGTAGTAAGATTGATGTTCAACTTAATCATTCTATGCGTATTATCTCTGATACTGTCAAATTGTACATTAACTTACAAGTATAAATAACAATTTCTGTGACAAATTTTTATATTTAAGCGTAATGATATATTTTTGTATACTTAATTGGTTGTTTTCATTTTGTAAGATTATAATTTTTTCCTTACTAGTAAATGTTGATTATAAACACAAATTGAACCAATAACAAATGTTAAAACTGGTGATAAAAGTAATCCTCCATTTTTAAATGCATCACCCATAGCCAAAATTCCACATCCTAGGTTTCCTTTCAACATGTTCAATAATGTATCAAGATATCTAAAATAATTCGAATGTTTATAAAATAATATTATACCATAGAATATGTTTTGCAGAAGTTTTACTGTCAAAATGATTATCAAAAGTCATATTTACTTTAATGAATTGATAGAAACAACCAACAACCAATTCTCATTATTTATAGAAAAAACAGTATTTTGTGTATCATACTAATGTCAGTTTTGAAGAAGAAAAGGAAATTTCAACAATAAAAGGTTATATTTTTGACATATAATCTTCAGTAAAAACATATTCTGTATATTATACCGTAAATTTATAAAAATAAATTTAACTCTATAAGCGATAAAGTAAGCTTACGAAGTTGGGTGGAGGGCTGAAATAAAACCTACAGACAACACACTAAGTCTATGCACGCCATTAGTTTTTTTTGATTGCTCATTTTTTTCATTTGATCGGTTGTTGATTAAATCGGATTTCCATTTGTTTTTTGTCATATCCCCGTTCTCAATCATTAAGAGTGACAAAGTTTCGTCGTCTGTCTGCTTAGGTGTTTTAGATCGGTCGGATAGTTTTTCGTTTGTATCAGAAAGATCAGCCTGAAATATTAAGCAATTATAATTTTTTTTATTTATTATAATATATTTTGAAGCTGCAAAAAATAGTTTTGGGTTTTAAAAAATATAATATGCAAAAATTATGATATTATTTAAACATATTCAGTATTAGTTAATATAAATTAATTGTATACTATAATAGTAGATACAAATATGGTTCTTAAATATGATAAAAAATATTAATTAGTTAAATTAAAAACTAATAAATCAATTTTCATTTGATTTTAAACAATGCATATTCTTTATTGAAAGATTTAATTATGGTTAGGTGCTTAGTAAAATCTTAGATTATTTTACGATTACAGAAACTTAAACGAATATGTCCTATAAATATATCTATAATTCGTGTGCACATATAAAAATTACACAATTATTATCCAATTCCATTTATAAATAGTGTTATCTGACTTTCGGAAGTTAGTATAAGATTAATTAAATTAATAACTGTTAGTGAACTTCAATGTATATGAAGAAGTTATTTACAAGACAATTTTATCAATTATTTTAAAATTAAATTTTGATACGTAAAATCTTATAAATTCTAATTTAACCTCAATTTTTTTCATATGACATAAAATAAATGTTATTAAACAATCGGTAAGTATAATTAAAGTATAAGAATAATAAATGTATAATTGTTTTGAAATTATAAAATAATCTTCTGATTTAAAATTAATATATTATACATTAATTGTTAAAAGGTAAATTTTATGTTTCATCTTAAATAAAAACATTCACAGTAAAATTACTTTTTTATATTAAAATTTTAAGTACTAATTAAAAATATATTTCTTACTGCATTGAGATTAATAGATGTCACTAATTTTAAAACATCATTTTCGTGTTTTAATGATTTATTTTCTTCTGTGGGTAACATAATAATTTAAAAAAATATCTTGTTTTAAACACCTGACTGCAAATAAAATCACCGAACTACCGAATCCTATAGCGACTAGTTATGAACTAACGTGACCCTCCATTTAGATATAAAGCAAGTATTCGACTACCTATATAAAAATAGTAGGTAAAAATAATGTCTACGAACAATATCGCTATTCATATCACCTTGATATCTCTTTAATTTTTCGTACAATCTAATTGAAAAATTAATTATTTTTATTAAGAGCTATACATAATATACCTACACAATAAGTTTTTTTTGTAACTTTAATATAATGAATATAAATTATTGTTTATTATTAAATATAATTTGATATATTTTCTGTACTATATGTTTATTAAAACCATACAAATTATGATTGAAAACTATAAACACAGTAAATAAATTTTATTTTGTATTTTATCTCTGCATGAAAAAAATATTCTACGATTAAAATACAAATTAATATCGCCTGAATTAAGGTATTTAAATGATAAAAATTATAAAGCTTAAAATATATTATCTTCTTAAATTAAAATGTTCTTTAAATTGTAGTTACTAATAGTTTTTTATTGAATTCTTTTTTAAATAGTTGAATCAACACGTAGTGAATTCTTTATTTGGAAAATTTAAAATTACAAAAAAAAAATAACTATATTAATTATTTGGCTCAATTTATTGCCATTTGTATTTCTTTATAAATGTATAATACAAATAAAAAATAGCTAAATATTTAACAATGTATAATCCTAAATTTAATTTAAGAACTAAATTAGTAGGTAGTTTATGTTTTTTTTTTTTTTTCATAAGATAAATGTAATGTACTAGTTTTTACTTTTTATAGTTATATGTATTATAAATGCAATAAATAATAAAATAATGAAAAGAAAATAATATCTACATATTTGTAAGCTCTTCAATTTAAAAGTTTGATTAAATAAATATAAAACTTTTATTAACTATAAAGACATAAATCATTTACTTCAAAATATAAGTTGTTCAATCCATTATTATTTTCTAACTAATATTAAATTAAAAATAATGTTATTATAGTTTATAATAAATTTAGTACATTCTTCTAGTATTTACAAAATTGTACTACAATATACTCTCTACCACGTGGTACTGTACTATACATTTCACTATGATATTCTTCAGTTTTGTGCAAAATTAATAATTATATATCTACAACCAAAAAAAAAACATATTTTATGATAATTATAACATTATTTAAGACATAAAGTTAAATAAGGATTGAAACCGGACTAAAAAGAACCGGTTTTAGAACCCGGAACTTTGAATAAATTATAGAATCAGAACATAACCTTTGTTTAAATTTAAAAAAAACCAAACCAGTACCCGTATAAAAAAAAATTGTTTGGTTAGTAATTTGTGAAACATAAATAAAATATTTGGTAGACACTGAGACCACGACGTGTTTGTCCTTCGACGCTTCACTCCTTATTACTTTGACAAACTACTGATGATGAGCAATAAATAGTAAAATATAATTCGAAATCTATTTATGTTACCATGATGGGAGGCATTGCTGTGATATATTTTAAATTCATTTGAAAGAAAAGATGAACCCCTACATTAAAAAATAATTTTAAAATATAGTACTAACTTACTTAAACGAAATATATAAATATGAAAATTAAAACAAATAATTTATGAAAAATAGAATATTAATTAATACACAATATCTTTAATTTAAAATTCAGGAAAAATAATTAAAATGTTGAGCTACTATAAAATCATAGTTGGGCCAAAAGCCAGTATACACTTGAAATCTTTCACATGAATTTACCACTCCAATATTTTCACTGAAGATAAATTAATTAGTTTCTACATAAAATATAAGTACTCTTTTTATTCTCTTTATTATTATTTAAGATATAAATCTGTATAATAAATTAAAAATGTGATTTAATAATTTTATATGTGTTTGTTTCTATATGCTAACATGTATACTCGTATTTTAGTGACTTATGACATTTTTTTAGTTTTAAAATTTAAAATTCTCCTATAAAACAAATTTAAATAAATTATATTTTAAAAATTACAATGTACACATTTTTTGTACAGTTAAAATTTCTTATTAATCATAAATACAATTTTGATCTTTAAAATATCCTTTGGCGTTTCCAATATTATTTTTTTAGTTATCTTAATTTTATGATATTTATACATTTTCTATACGATTGCCCTCCTTTATGCTTATTAGTTTATTTTATTTAGCGATGTTATATTAAATGATATCTTAAAATTAACTTTTATTCTAGCTGGTCTCTCCTTTAATCTGAATTTTTTTTTAAATGTTTTCTCTAATTGAGTAAAATGTAATAATTTCTCTCTAAATATCAAAAAACTTTACATCTTGTTCTTCTCTAAAAATATCTTTGATTATCCGAATTTCTCTCATACTCTCTTAATGAATCTCTAGGTGACTGTATATCTGTAGTAAAATACCTAAATACTTTTGCAAACTAGCATACTCTTCTTTTAATTACTATATCAAGGAAATACCTCAATTTCTCGTCTAACTTCTGTCTTCATTATCTATATTACTCTTTTTAGTTTGTTCCATAATTTGTTCGTGATCAACTATGCATATAGCATATGAACAAAATCAATTTTTCATTTGAAGCCTTTATATTAAATATCAAACACCCTTAGTATGACTTTACTACCATTTATTCCACCCTTAGAAGTTTTTAGCTTTTCTTCTCATAAAGCTGATCTTCTCTTTTTTAATAGTTACTTTGATTAACTTTCTTTCTTTTTTATTTCCATTCCATGATAATTCTGATGGATAGAACCACTTAATATATACAATTTTAAACCATTTTAATCAGTGACTTCCTTAGATTTTTTTTTTTTAGGGGTAGATTAACTTCATTCATGTATTCACATTTATTTATTTCTCTAGTATGATATATATAATAAATAACAATAATTGGAAGGAAAAAGTACCATAGGGTCAACTACCTCATTCTTTATTCTTTCAGGACGTCCCTGATCTCAATAAGTTTAGTCGAATTCACTTTTAAAATTACGTTAATTTTTATTTTATTTTATAAATAAACTAACTATAGTTTATATTTAAGTTGACTAAAAAATTATTATATGGATATTAAAATATGAATAATAAAATATTAAAACAAAATTAGTACATATTATTTACCTTATACTGAATAATACAAATGTATTTGATGAGGTAAGGTAAAATTATAAAACGTATATGACAATATGAACAAACAGTGAATTGAAACGTGTTTTCAAATAACTTATTCATTGAGATAAATTATTTAAAAACCAAGACATCATTTTTTTTTTTTTTTTATTACGAAGGATACATTTTTCTCTTGATAAATCAAATGCACAGAAATTTCTTTAATTGGTGAATAATAGAATCAGCTAAATCATTATTATTGGCTCATCCTGTTTAGTTTAATTTTTAATTTTAGATAGCAATGTGTGTGTATATGATATACAAGCCCGGCTTAAAGGGTAGGTGACATAGGCTCACACCTAAGGAAGCATTCTTCTTTAACAATTTTGATGTATAAAGAAAATATTTGATGTAATATTTACATGTAAGGGGCGGAAAAACTAAATCTTACCTATGTTTTTATAACCACTTGAGCCGGGCCTGATGATGCATATTTTATATGTAAATATAGGTATTTTAATATATCTATCACCAATTTAATAAGTTTATGTTGTGACACAAAATTGCATACTATAATGATTGAAATATACATCAAATTACATAATTGAACTAATTTTAATTAGGTACTCTTAATAAGTATGTGATTATAATCTATTCTGGGCCAATAGATTTTTAAAATTATAACATTAATAAATAATAGGCTTAATATTTCAGATATTTTTTGTCTAAAAACAATTCTTCTTTTCATAAGAAATTATTGTAAAAATAAAATACAGTTAAATAATGAAACATTTTGAAAAAGTTGTGCTTTAAAGTAAACCTGTATAATATTGGCTTATATTCGTTATTTCTTATTCAGCATTATCTATAGGGACTATTATTACTATTTAACAATGTAAGTTAATAAATATTTAAGTAACTATTATATCATAAGTAATTTTCATCTCGTTTGTAAAAGGAAACGGCACATTATATTCGATTTTATTAACACATACTATTTCCATACATAGAAAAACTATATTATAGTTTTATAATTTCTATATATATATTAGTACAAATATACTTATTATTAAACTTAAAACTATAAAAGCGTAATTATTTATAATACAATATTGATTTAACTATCTTTTTTTTCTTAGTTGACAATTCACTGATACTCTTATATCTTTTGAAAATCAACGATTTCCACAAAAAAATAAATATTTATAAAACAAATAATAAATTCGACAACTTAATAAAAAATTAAAATAAAAATAATCGTATATCCAAATTTTAATCCAAAATATCAATTTTGTTTTCAAATAAAGTACATTTTTAAAAAATGTTTTGATAATACATGAAATGAGTATTATTATTATTATTATTATTATTATTATTATTATTATTATTATTATTATTATTATTATTATCAAAGAGTATCATTGAGATCTAAGACTTGAAATGTTTAATTCTGTCAGAACACTGAAGGAAAATGTGGAGGGAGTAGCAATCAAATGATTTGTAAGTTATATGCATTATATTGTTATGATTATATGCAATTGAAATAGCAATTTTATAAATTTAGAAGCAAAGACAAGTACTCAAAAAAATATTCATAGTGAAGGTCATTCATCTTATCTTATGCAATATTGTAACTCAAGTATATCACACGTAACAAAGAAATTTAATACTCTTGTATTCAAATTACAAGTTTTAAAATATAAAATTAAGTACTTTCTTATTTATTCTTATAATTTTTAATAAAGATCATACTTACATAATAATAAAAAAATTATTAATCTTAAGATTTTTATTTATGGTTAGGGTAACAAAAATGAGCTCGTGTTCAAATTTTGTTTTATTTGTTTTAATAAATTATAATTGATTTTTTTTTTGTTTTATTTCATATCATAAGAAATTTATTATCGTCACTATACAAAACCATGTACCTACTTTATTAAAATTAAATTTTTAATTTTAATTTTTATAAAGAATAGGACAAATAATTTATAATGTAAACTGTAAACAAAATATAGTAGCTTTTACACGAAGAAAAATGTATAAATTTGCTTTATAAAATATCTTTTGTAATATCTTTACCGTGACTTGATCCATAATGAGCTAATGAAAACCATTGTTGCATCTAAATTTAAAATTTACACAAGCCTATTCAAAAATTTTTATAATAGATAACAACATAGTTTTTTGATGTACCACATTTTGGTATTTAGTGAATAACTTAATTTAATGATTAAATTTATTTATTTCAAAGTTTATTTAATTTATTTATATTGGTACAGATATTTGTTCACTATATATTATACTATTGCCATAGTAATACAATTTTATTGTAGAATATAATTTAAAGTTATTTGTCTGTATAATAATTTAAAAAAATAGTAATCAACCAGCAATTAATGTTAGAAAATAGTTTATTAATTGTAGGGCGTACAAATTTTCTATTAGGATATGGAAGTACCATTTAAAAATTAAATGTTCAACAATAAACTTCCGCAAAGAAAATTAATCTTAATTTATATCAAACAATGAATTTTTTTAATTTATAAACTATGGTAATAATAAGAATATGGTAAATAAAATGTGTTTATAATTTTATGAAGATGCCATTATTTTATAGTTATGTTTATGTTATACGTTTAATTACTAAAAGAAATATTTTTTTTAATGAAATAATAAAGAAGATAATTTTTTATATTATCATATCTTTTGCGGAACCATTATTGGAATTATAAATACACTTTGGAAAATTTGGTGTATACTAATAATTAAAAAAATAATTTTTAATCTTTTAGTTTCGTTATTTGATAATGAATTCAACATCTGATTTTATAATTTTATGTTACTTAAATTTACCAATAATTATAATTAGTACACAATAATTAATTAATAAGAATTTAAAAAAAATAAAAATAATACTTAAGTTACAATATTATAAAATTAAATAAATCAAAAATCTAATTTAATTTAAAAAAAATACATATATTAATAATTTTAAATTAATATTTAACTTCACTCATTATAAAACCAATGATATGTTTACAGAAACGCCCTAAAAATAATTTTTTACATCGATAATATATACACAGTTTCTAAATTAATACTAGAGCTATAAATTTAAATTGATAAGACATTCATTGATATTCAATTGTAGAGTAGTAACTTAACAAAAATTGGATATTTAATAAAGTAGTTTAAACTATATAACAATTGTTCATACCAACAATTTTAGTTAAAAGTGTGGACATTAATTTTAACGTCAACATTTTTATGAATGAATTATTTGATTTGTTTATTTTTAACATTTCTTAATTTTAAAATAAATCTAAAATCTATTATTTTTAAATGAAAATCTAATAAAATATGCATTTATAAGTGCAAAAATAAAAATATATGTAAGTATACAGTTTCTCACATTGAAACACATTTTTATATTAGAAAACTATTTATTTTTTTAAATAATTATTTTAAAATATTCAAACTCTTATAATTTCCTAGCTCAATTTTATCATTTATAAAAGTAATCTCATTGCTTATTTTATTGAAATTCCAACTAATAAATATTATTTTTCTTTCTTAAAGTAGGAACATATGGACGTTTTTTTTACTGCGTCATCATTTAAAGATTCGTTTAGTTGAAATATATTCAGTGGCGTATTTAGGCCGAGGCCCCAAAGTTAAGTCCAAGTTAGAGGGGCCGTAGGACCTGTATCATTACATAAAAAAATATTCAACATTTTTTTTTCATTAAATAATATTTAGGTACATTGAAAATAATTTGATTGTGAAAAATAGGAAAAAAATATTGTACACTGATGGCGTATTAGTCATACTTTATTAGTTCTTTAAATGGGTGGCTGTTATAAAAATAAACTATCATAACCTTTTGCTTAATAATATTTGCTCGATGGTATTAGATAAAATGTAATGCTCTTCGCGGTAACAACAACACCACGGCGATCACGAACTACTATCTGTAGTACGAATTGCAGCATTCTTAGTATCTTTGAGTCCTCTTGTAGAGTATATTCATTGTAATACCCATAATTTAAACTTTTGGTTTTAAATGATACTATGAATGCCTCAATTTAAATTTAAATTGTCTTGCTATCAGCCAAAAGTTATTAAATGTTTATTTTGCGTTAAGTGGAAAATGTTGGAAAATTTTAACTGACATTTTACTGGTTGGTGAAGTTACAATTAAAAATGTCTGCTCTACCAGATGGTCACCACGACATCAAGCTATTTCTCCAATTTGATATAAATTTCTAAATATTTTATATAATATTACAAAAATATTACTATCTAAGAATAAAGAAGACATTTTAGAAGCTGAACGAATTTTAAAAAAAATCTTGAAAATTTTAACTTTTTATTAGTGTAAGTAATTGTAAGTGCAATACTAAGAAAAGTAGGTGGTGACTCACAATTTTTTAAACGAAGTGATGTTAATCTTCATACAGCTACAGGAATTCTACAAACATTAACGAGTGAATGAAAAATTATGAGAAAAAGCCTTTTAGAATATTATACAGAAGCTATAAATATTTCAAGAAAATGGGACATAGCACTAATATTTAAAAATTAAATACAAAGTAAAAATAAAAATTATTATGAGATTTGTGAAGACTAAAGGTTTAATTCGTTTGAAAAAAATTTGAAGTTGAAATATTTAATTTAACACATGATTATGGTATTCCGAAATGGAACGGAGATTTCAAAGTTTTAATTATGTATCTCACTTCTTTAAATGCTTACAAACGATTTCATTAATTAAATTAAACAATGAAGAATTATACAAATCAGCAGAAACATTACAAAAAAAGTATAACCATGATATTTCTCCAGATTTTGTTTATCAGATACTATCTTTTCGATCATGTTTTAAAGATATAATATCTATAAAATTAAAGACAACAAAAGAAATTGCAGAAATGTTATTTATTGAACATTCTTCTCTTATAACAACATACCCTGATGTTACTGTTTTTACATAACTGCTTTTATTTTATATTTGATGTTACATACAACTTTTTACGAGTACAACTACAACATTAAAACTGTTGCGGCTACAGAGCGATCGTTTTCAAAACTAAAAATAAAAAAAAATTATTTACGAAGTACGATGTTAGAGGAATGGCTAAGTGGTTGTCAATTATTTCCATCGAAAATAAACGGGCACAGCAATTAAATTTGGATGAAGTCATTGACAAGTTTGATCAATGACAAGGCTAGGAAAGTTAATTTTTAATTATATTATATAATATAATACTTAATATTTTAATGATTTTAATAATTGTTTTTATACATTTTTAAGCAGTAAAATAATACAGGTACCATTACATACATTTTTTTTTTTTTACCTCATAGAATCACTGTTTAATTTTTACATTAAAGAGGGCCTCCAACTTTTATAGGCCCCAGGGCCACCAAGTTTTATGCTACGGCACTGTCTAAATTCAAATGAATTAAGTATAACATACGAGTGTCGCGCCGTAAAATTAACGTTTTAAAAACTGTCATATGTATCTTGACTTTACCGCGTAATAAAAATATTTCACAAGAAGAACATCCTGTCGGGTTTCATTAAATTTGTACAGGGACAACACACACGCTATAATACATTTTTATTTTATTTTTAAAATTCGTTCATTAGTTATTTGTGTATTTAGTATCAACAGTCAACATATTATTAAAAAAAGATTTGACTCGATCTGAAATTAAGTATCTACCTACTTCAGAACAATAAAAAAAAATAAGTCAAAGTTGGGCGATGGGTTAACAAAAAAGAAAAAAGAGGAAAAGCATTTATCATTAACACTGGAATTGTTCTGATATTTTCAAATATGTAATCATATGTACCTATAGCAGGACATGTCATATTTAGTTAATATTTATTTTATTTTTAATAAAATGTTGATAACCCAAAAACAAAGTAATATTTTTATCTGCCATGATGTTCTTTATTTGATACATCGGCACATACTAAATAGAAGTAAACATTAGTTGTAATATTTATAATAAAATGTATTAGATATATAATTAACAAATTTCAGTACTTATAGCACTTAAAATCATTAAAATAATCGTTTTAAAAAGCATTTAAAAACATCATTATAAGCACTCAAATAAGCATTTAAAAATTTTAAATTTAAAAAATTTCTACAATTTTTCAATTCCTTTTTTTTTTAATTAAATAATTTTGTTTAAATTTAAATTTTTTAAATTCTTAATTGAGTGCTTATAATGATATTTTATTATCATTAAATCATTGAATCATTTATTTATTATCATTGAACACAATTAAGTATATACTAGACAAATTTTGAAATTATGTTGAATATAAAATTAAAATTAAGAAATTTGGTCCAAGTTCTAATTATTTAGTTAAAAAATCAAAAAAAAATCTTTATATTATAAAAAAAGTTTAACTTTGATTATCGAAACATTTTGCCTTATTGTTTATGAATTTTCCAAGATATTTGTGAAAAATAAAATGTCAATTATATTTATAAATAGTAAAAAAAAATGTGGGAGAATTCAGTGGCCTATTTCATCGTTTATAATTAAGCAGAAAAATATGCAAAAAAAGTAAAAATAATCAGAAAAACAGGAAATAAGCATTTTTTTTTAAAAAAATCATCGAAAAAAGCAAAAAAAAAGCACTTTAAAATTTCATAATTGAACATGTTATAACATAACATACACATCTATAACTCTCTACTACATTTTATGTCAAACTATAAAAATAAGCAAATGCTATGAGTCCCGAGCCCTGATTATTAATACGAGTATATCTTGAATATCGTAGTTACCGTAAAATAACACAGCGTAAATAAACGTTCGTGTAGGATTTAAAATGCGCAGTAGATTTTTTTTGCGAGATAAAATAACGCCTTAGTGTTCCTTAGATATTATCTTTTTTAATTAAAAAGACAGAAATACTTGCACAACATAATATATAGGTGAATATGTATAAATATTTATAATAAAATATAATATAATGTAATAACAATACAATATATAATGAATGCAATATTTTTAAATTAATAAATAATGTATAATCACTATTGATGTTTTATTAATTTATGACCAGTGATACTCCCATCAATATTTTTGAGTGTATACCACTCCGATAAATACCTGAGTATTTTAGACAGTGATAGCGGTAAAGGATTGTAAATATTAATAAAAAATTGAAATGTATTAAAATTTGTTGAAATGTATTTTTATTTTTTTACAAAAATAGAAATTAAAAACTGAAACTATTGTAAATACAAAGTATACAGTCAATAATAACTTTATAGTTATACACTAAAGGTCCGAGGGAAAATGTAATGTTTATTACAAAATAAAGCCAAAATTAAAACTTGTACAACATATTAAATTTAATACTTCTCCGCAAAGTACTATAGAGTATAACATACATATTATACCCGTGAATTTTCAAAATGATGTTGAGCGTATACGACGTATATGTAGTATACCAGTTGTTCCCTACCAGGATGTCGCTATGCTATAGAATATAGATATAGGGTGCCTCTGGATTTTTATTAAATAACTAAAGGTGTTGTGAGTCAAAAAAGGTTGGGAACCTCTGTAGTATACCCTATGGAAACAGCAATGTTTATATCATAATTAATAGATAAATTAAAAAGGCATTAAAAGTCCTATTTAGATTATATTTATAGTTACATATTTGTAATGATTGTAGGTAGTTTAATGGAAGTGAGAAATGTAGGGGATTTATGTAACCCAGAATGCATAAGTAAAACTTTAATTTGAATATAAATGCTTGTTTTAAGGATGACAACATATTTGAAAAATTTTGCACATATAAACATATTTTGTACAAAAATTTATGAAATCAATTATTTTATTTTTTATGTCACAGTAGACATTAGATTATGATTTATCAAATATATAAAGTGACAAAGCTTCTACTATAAAATTTAAAATTCTTAATTTGTATCACAAAAATCAAAGAATTCAAGTATTAAAACAAATAGGATTAATTATATCAGAAAAAAATAAAATATAGCTTCCAGAAAACTTTACTGATTGCTCTTAAGACAATATGAATCATGCATCACTGACATCAGTAGATGTAGAAAGATCATTTAGTTTTATATACATATAGTAAATGATAGGACGAAAATGATACCTGAACACGTAAAAAAATAAATTATTATAAATTATTTTTATAAAGAATAAATACATGTATAATAAATCATAGATATTAATAAAAAAGTTTTTACTAACTAAATTTTATTTTTATTTTTTAAATAATTTTTTATTAAAGTTCAATTTTTTTATGATAAGTATTCACCAAAAATATGGTATAAAATGATTTAATACATTCTAATTTTCTTATTATTATTCCTAACTGAAGTATTTATTCTATTTGTTGAATATACGTGTAAATATTTGCTTAAATTAATATTATATATTGATATCTGTACTTAAGGTGTTAAGTTTATCTAATTGAGTTGCATCAATATGTATAGAAGAAAAATAAATAAAATGTATTTAAATGAATTTATTTTGGGTAAAATAATATTTTTGCATATTATTGAAAAAAAAATAAAAGTATATTTAAGGATTTTTTAATACATAAATTCATAATATTTCTTAAAATAAAAAATAAAAATCCGAACTCTAGTCATTACATAATAGATATTAACAACTTAAAGATTTTGGTATTCCAAAAAAAATTCAAGTTAAAATTAATAATAGACTAACCATTATCAGTATGTTTACAGAAGACAAATTAAGTTTTAATATTCATTTAGTTTTTAAACTATTAAATAAACGATATTTGTTATTATTTTTATAAATATTAGTTTTATCAATTCACAGTTCTATAATAACTTTATTGTGCCTTATTGATAATCTGTAAATTTATGTATATAAACTTGTTTAAAGAAATATTGAGTTTTTGACATGCAATACTAAAATAAGTCTAATTTTTTAAGTTGGAGAAATTTCCTATATAAAACTATAGATCACATATAAATAAACAGTAAAAGTTAGTCCCAGAAACATATTCCATAATACACTATCTATAGATTTCATAAAAAATGGTGTTATTTAGATAGTTGTTTAGAGCTAATATATTGAAGTATAAATAATAGATAACATATATTCAATGAGATATTATTAAATATTTAATTTATTTTGTCAGTGTTTATCCAATTCGGTAGTAAATAAAAATTCTTTAATATTCCTATATTTCTTAAAAAATATTATTCGTGAAAATTTCTTATTGTAGTGTTAATTATAAATTTATATAAGTAAATAAATTTAATGTACTTCATTAAAATATTATACATATATTTATGCTAAATGATTGGAGTATTATCTATATTTAATAAACTTATAAATATAAAATGAATTATATCAAAAATGTTCATATTTACAATATTAAATCACAATCTTCTATTATAGATGAAGTGTGTGAGCGATTTTTCAAAATCTGGATGTTGCTTTTCTATCGTTGCTACTGCTCATTCGATTTGGATTGATGATTTATTTTTAATAAGTTTTAATTATTAGCGCATAATATAAACTAACTAGGTACTTAAAGGACATACAAATATGAAAGTATATGTATATTATAACTTAAAAAATTAGATTGTACTCTACTCGATGTTGGTTTTGCAATGATCATTTTTATGAACGCTTAACCATTTTTATATTCTAAAAACAATTTTCTTATATTTATCGGTAATTGTTATCTTGCCACGCGCTATTTTATAAGTAGATACATAAAAATAATGAGGGCTGGATTACAGTAATCACGGACCATAAGTTTATTTGTTTAAAAGCCTATAATTTATTATACATAAAACAAATAAACAAACCTCTAGATACTGAATTAATAATTTTATCTCCTTAACATTAGTTTGTTCAATTTAAAAAGATTTTAATTAAAATAATATGGTTTTATAGAATTTATATAAGCTTTTAGAAATTTTTGTCAGCTAAAACGCTGAATTGATTTTAATTTATAATAAATGTTTAATATATATGATAAATTATAAAAATGTAATTCAAAGTAATTTTAACTAAAAAATAAAATAAAAAATTTAAAATAAAAAATAAAATAACATTAATCTCGACGGTTAAAAAGACAAACGATATAGGTTTTGTACGTTAAACACAAGATTGAGTAGGTGACGGAAACGACCGTTTTTAAACTTGAAAACAATAACAAATTATGACATATTAAAAAAAGTTATAAGTTAAGCTGAATTTATTCAAGAAATAGTATAGAACAAGCCTCACATATTCTTTTTGTAAATCTTAGGTAAATCGTATTGTTATTAATATACATTTAAAAATAATAATAAATTATCTTATTTTATAATTTTAATTTTAATTTTTAGTGACGTAATAAAGGAATTTTGCATATTAATATTAAATAAACAAGGCTTTAAATAATACAAGTACTCAATTAAACTAGCTAATTATTAACATTTCGAAAAAAAATCACTTTTAAAAATATCATAGTTTTTCGTGTATATATATATTTATTTCACATTAGATTCTGAACGGAGTGATGGAATCTATTGGTTTTGCAATGATGTGTATTTTTTTTTTAATTTATTTTTTATTTATTTTTTTATTTTTGTGTCTGACGACACCTTTTTTGGCAGTAAAAATGGTTCGATTTGCTTAAACATAATAATATAATAATTCATAAAATTGTTACTGTTCATACTTAAGGTTCAAAATTTCAACACTAGGTTATCTATAAGATACTCTTCAAAAATTTTTAAAAAAATTTCTACCGGACTTAGAGGATGTTTGAAAATTAAATATTTACGAAATTGCATAAACTAGTGATTTATTCTTAAACGATTTTAAATATTTGTTATAATTCAAAAAGTATAAGTCGCAGATTTTTGAAATTTTTACCAGTTGTTAAGATTGGCATTTCCTTTATGTCATATTTTTTTCAAACTATTATATTGATTTTTAAGCCACTTATAGGCATTTAAAATATTCGATTTTTTACATTTTTTTTTTTTTATAATCGGTGATAAAAAAAAATTTGGCTCTTACAAAATACTTGGAAATGTAATAGAAGAGTCCACAGAAGTAGTTCATATTGTCATTCAAAAATTATTAAAATCCATAGGCACAATTTTTTTTTATAGCGTTTGAACGTCGAATATTGACATAAAATTACATGTAAAATATAATATAACGTATAATATTCTAGACTGACAAATTATATCGGTTTTTTTAAAATGCTCTAACTCAAAAACGAAAAACCGCAACAACTTGAAATTTTCACCAAATCTTTATATTGACGTTTTCTATACATGGTTAAGTTTTCAAAGTATTTTGACATATTTTGACTTATTTAAATTTTCGATTTTTGTAAAAATTTTGTTTTTAAACATCTATAAAATTTAATTGGTTGAGCGAAAACTCTTGAAAATGTAATACTAGGTTTATAATAAGTTAAACTTATCGTAACTAAAAATATCGGTGATGGGCTTACTCAAATTTTTTTTATAAGCCTTTAAAGCTCAAATTTGTATATAATATGTAAAAATTGCGAAAATTTGCAAATAATTATGTGGTTGAAAATTCATAAAAATTTTTCTGTTCATACTTAAGGTTCAAAATTTTAACATTAGGTTATCTATAAGCTACTCTTCTAAAATCATTAAAAAAAATTCTACCAGACTTAGAGGAAAAAATGTTATGACTGTTTGAAATTTAAATATTTACGAAATTGCATAAAATAGCGATTTATTCTCAAACGATTTTAAATATTTGTTATAATTCAAAAAGTATAAGTCGCAGATTTTTGAAATTTCTACCAGCTGTTAAGATTGGCATTTCCTTTATTTCATATTTTTTTCAAAATATAATATTGATTTTTTAGCCACTTATAGGCATTTAAAATATTCGATTTTTTTTGACAAATTATATCGGTTTTTTTAAAATGCTCTAACTCAAAAACGAAAAACCGCAACAACTTGAAATATTCACCAAATCTTTATATTGACGTTCTCTATACATGGTTATGTTTTTAAAGTATTTTGATGTATTTTGACTTATTTATAGACAATTTAAATTTTCGATTTTTCTAAATTTTTCGTTTCAAAATAAAATATACTTATTACAATATTTATAAATAACATTATATTATATTCTAGTCAAACATATCATTTCCGTTCAGAATCGTTTTTCGTATACAATGATACCTATCATTGAATTCAAATTTAACAAATTCATTATAATGACCTATCCTATGAAGAGTCGCACTTCCCCCCAAGTGTACAGCAGAGCGAGGCCCATCCGGTTCTTTTTTTTTTTTTTTGCTAATAGCATATTTTGTAATATTTTTTTCATCTCCCTCCATTGAAATATACTGAGAACGCCTCTGCTATTATGGCATAGTAAGTGTCCTATAATTTTAGCTCGTTTAACTTTTATGATATACCACACGTATCTTTTATTCTCTTTTCCTTTATTCTATTTAGTACTATTGCATTCGTTATTCTATCAATCCATCTAATCCTTAACATTTTACGATAGCACCACATTTCGAAGGCTTCTAGTTTTATTTTCTTTATTGTACTGATTTTCCAAGTTTCGTAACCATATTAAGCAATACTCCATATGTATATTTTTAAGAACTTCTTCCTTACCTCTAAGACTACACTATTAGTGGTTAAAAGGTTTTTTTTTGCTGTAGAAGGCCCTTTTCGTTTGTAGAATTCTATTTAGAATTTCATCTTTACTTCGGCCATATTCCGTTATTTTACTTCATAAATAATTAAAATCATGTACTTGCTCTATACGTGTATTGTTAATATTTATTTTAACCTGAATAGAATTTTTCTTACTGTACACCATAACCTTTGTCTTTTTCCTTTTATTTTTATTTGTTCAATACCCTTCTCAAAATCACTAATGGTTTTTTTCCTTTTAAATATATTTCATTACATATTTTGTACAATTCATTTTTAAAATCTACGTCTGTGTATCTTAGTAACTCGGCTGGGATCTTATCAACATCATAGACGTTGTTATTTTTGAGAAAATCAATTGCATGATCAAATTATGCACGAAAGATATAATCTCCTTTATCTTTCGCATCTATGTCATCCATCTCCTCAAATATCATATTTATATTATCTTCGTTTAAGTTTTCCAGATATTCTTTCCATTTTTAGCTTTTTTATCAGTTTATAGTATTATTTCACCAATTTTATTTATTAGAGTTTCTGTTGTGTATTTCCCTTCACGGAAAAGTTTTTTTAATTTCAGAGTATGCCAAGTCAATTCTTTGTCTTTTTAAACAATCTTCTTATTTGTTACATTGCTCATCTAGTCACTCTTCTTTAGCACATTTATTTTCCTATTCATAATTAAATAATTTAATTATTTAGATGTACGAGTAAAAATCTAAAAACTAGGTATATTAAGAAATATAAGTGTCCAATAAAATAAAAAACGATTGAAAAAATCATTAACAATATTTCTGGGTTTTTGTGAAATATTGAGGATAAATTCGCCTCTGTGCAAACTACAAAGACTATGTTTAAAAAAAACAAATTATCTGCTGAAAAAGAAAATGTTAAAAAATAATTGTTAAAATGGCTGTCAGACTAATTCTTATAAAGAATTAGAACTCAATATAAAAACGATTTAAAAAAAAATACCACTCCATTCTGTTGAGAAATTGAAAATCTATTTTAGATTTCAAGAACCGATTATAGTCATTAAATTTCAGAGTCTTTATATAATCATGTTTTTTGAAATATCTGTCGAAGAATAAATATTTGGTCCAATGTTGATCTTCAAACCTCCCCGATAATTGTCAATAATGTTCTCCGATACTTATTTTATTCTCGATAAGATGCAGTTAGAGAAAACTTTACAAGTCATATATAGCAGAGCTATGCTTCGCATTTATTACAGTCTTGCATACTTCCTTTTTTATAGATTGAGCATATCATCGCTGATTCCCATTCCTCTGTTATTTTTTGGGATTTCCAGATCTGGTATATCAGTTTCCATAGCTTAACTAGTAGTTTCTCTCCTCCATTATTTAGTAGTTCAGCTTGAACTTCATTCTCCCCCGATGCCTTGTGATTCTTAAGCCATTTTACCCGGAGCTTTATCTCTTCCAATGTTGGTTCTGGGCAAACTTGTTTAACCCAAGTTTCTAGGCCAAAACTAAAAACTTCATCTGGTTCGTCACAATTTAATAGCACGTCAAAGTTGTAACGAATACGAAATATCACATATATAATGATTACGACGCGCCATCATCAAACAACGGTAGATCATACCAAATACTACGCGAACTGCTCTCCTTGGTCGATAGAGCGCGTTGCCCTGGAATTATAGTTTGCGTGTCAATACGTAATGTATTGACACCATCATAAGATACCATCGCTTCTACACACGCCCGTGACTGAAAAACTACATATAAGGAAGCCCGACAGAAACTTTAATTATGGACATTAAATCCAACCTATTTACCACCCCAGGTACCATCCAAAAACTAATTGGCGATCTTCGCAAAAGAAAGCCCCTGGTGACGATCTCATAACCAACACGGCCCTTAAATTCCTTCCAAATAGAGATGGGCAAAATATTTTGAACATCGATGTTTCGATGTATCGATACATCGGAATTAAAAACATCTATGTTGTCGATATATAGGATTTTCGAAAAAAACATCGATGTTTTTTCGATGTTTTAACATACATTTTTTCTCAGACATGGAAAAATTTAAATAAACAAAAAAAGTCTTTAACCCTTTATAGAAGGCGCGGATCCAGAATAAATTTACGGGGGGGGGGATCAAATATTATTAATAAAGAATATCAAGGTTTATTATGTTAATAGTTTTTGACATTAGTATAACGATGATTAGTTCACCTTTAAGTAGACTAAAAAATTAATAAACAAAAAAAAAACATCTTAAAAATAATTAAGTTTTTTCAAGATTGTATTTTATTGCTCATAAAATATTTAATTACATCACTTTTTCTTTTTTAGCTAGATTGTATTATAGTAAATAATTTAAGATAAATTCTAATCAAATGTACAACTTAAAATTAGGTTAATTTCTTATTACTAATGGTTTTCAAATTGCAAATGGAATTTTTCTTTTGCTTTTAGTGAAACGTTCAATTACTTTTTTAACATCTATGTCTATGTCCCTGAGAATGTTCAATAATGCAAATCCAGTTAAACGTGTGTCACACATTGTTGATCATGTTGTTAACCATGTTTTAAAGCGTCGTAATGAAGAGAATGTTCTTTCAGAGCTAGAATTGCTAATAGGCAAAGTAATTAATAATTTTAATATTTTATTTATTAAAGGAAAAACGTCTTCATCACAATTCTTTAATACATCAATGACATGTTTAGAAATTACTGATGAATCTTTTTAATATTCACGTATCCACTTTTCTTTCCAAATATAGTATTCACCAACTAATTGCGAGGATATATCATTTTTATGAAGTAATATTTGAAAATCTTTGGCAACTGATTTTATTTTGTCAATTTTTTCTTTATTGTTATTTGGTAATTTTAAAAAAATAGATGGAAGAAAAATAGATAACTGAAATAATTCCAATGTATTTTTTGAAAAACGTGTTTTTAAGTCATCTATAACATTATCCAATAAAGGAATAAATATTGTGATTCCGTAATAGTCTTCTACATTATTAGTAGAATAGTTTAAACGATTTTTTTGTTGCTTACATATCCTGGAAATTCGTAATTCTACACCGACAATGTTTGCTAAGTCTTTAGATCAGTGCATTTTTTAACTAGTTAACTAGGCGACACAAATGTCGCCCAGTGATTATACTCTGTCGAAATTATTTTGAAGGATTGGACGAAATAATGCGAAATGAACGTGTAATATTACAATCGTACTACGGTATTATACATTGACTATTTTGAGAAAAACATTTTTTGTCGCCCAGTGAAAATTCTATATAAAATGCACTGCTTTATATAATTTAAAAATATTTTAAAATGTTGTATCAACATTTTCACGACATTTCGAAAGAGCTTGTAATGTGTCTTTAATAGTATTTGCTGCTGTATTCAAACTAAATTTTTTTTTTTGAAGAATTTGCTTAGACAATAAGTGAAATTAAGCAAATGCGCAAGACTAAAAATACCAACAATAAATTCACTGTCACATAGTTTTATTCCAAGTATTTTTGCTTTTCCAGAAGTTTGGGAATATTTCCATGTTGTCCGAAGACCAATATTATTAATTTTACAAAACATAATCTAATATAGATATATGTAATAAGAATAATTTAATGTTAAGTATAATATTATTAACATACATTATATATATACATACTTAATATTTTTCACCAGCCTTTTTTTTTAGATTTGGGGGGGCATTGCTCCCATGACCCCCCCTTGTATCCGCGCCTGCTTTATAGGTCAGTGGTATTTATATTTACTAAGGCGTTTATTATTTTTCCACGGAATAGATTTTATTATTTTATTTTACTACTCAGTTCAATGGGAAATTTGTAATACAAAAATGTCATAACATCTATAAAACATCGATGTTTTCTTCGATGTATCGTCTATAAAAAACATCGATAAAACATCGATGTATCGACCATAAATATCGATGTTTTGAAAACATCGATGTTTTTTGCCCACCTCTACTTCCAAACAATATATTGGTATTCCTAACGAAAATTATCAACAGCTCATTCAGAATCTGCTACTTTCCTCTTGCCTGGAAAAAAGCAGTCATCATCTCTATTCCCAAACCAGGCAAAGACCACAAACTGCCTGTAAACTACCGACCTATCGCACTACTCTCTTCCTTATCGAAAATCTATGAGCGTCTCATCCTCTCTCATCTTCAAAACAATCTCCAAGACAAAATTCGCCCAGAACAATTTGCCTTCAGACCTGAACACTCAACTACTCTTCAGCTAACAAAACTTACACACCAACTTAGCCAAAACTTTAACAACATAAACACCGCTGCCGTATTTCTTGACGTAGAGAAAGCCTTCGACCGAGTCTGGCACGAAGGCCTCCTTTACAAACTTTCGCAACTCAACATTCCGACTGAAATCGTTAAAATCATCGAATCCTTTCTTAACGACCGCACTTTCATCACTAAAATTGAAGACTCATTCTCGACCACCAGAAACATTTTCGCAGGCGTCCCGCAAGGTTCTTGCCTATCCCCAACCCTATACTTGACCTACATCAACGACATACCAACGATTCCTAAAGCTTATCTCTCACTTTTCGCTGATGATACCATGTTCTTCACCTCTGACAAAAATCCCAAACGTGCAGCAATCCAATTACAACAACTCAACCTAGCAACTACGTGGTTTCACCGCTGGCGTATTAAAATCAACCCAATCAAAACAATAGGCATCCTATTCGGTCGCTCAAACACCACATACTTACCACCACTTCTACTTGACAATCACACAATTAACTGGTCTAAACAAGCCAAATACCTCGGCGTCACAATAGGTCACAAACTCAACTTCAGTAAACATGTCCTAAATATAACTCGAATGCTACCCGCACTCGCGGTATACTCTACCCTATACTTAACCGAACAAGCCCCATCCCATTGACTACTAAACTCAACATACTTAAACTATACGTAACCCCTATTCTTACATATGCTGGCTCCTCCTGGGCCCCTTTCATCGGCCCCTCGCATTGGAGCCGAATTGAATCTGTCCAAACCATCGGTATACGCACAATAACAGGTATGCCCACTATTGTCAAAAATTCGGTTCTTAAATCCGCCAACTTCAAATCTATCCAAACCTCTATTCAGTCCCAATCCAAATCAATGTTCTATAAAAACTCTTTCTCAAACCATGCCCATATCCGACTTCTAGGCAAAACTCACCCCCCACCAACTACCACAAAACAACTCAAACCTTACCCACTTACTTGGACTAACCAATAATCGTAAATCCATCTCAAATTCCATCCACTAGTAAAGGCGAAAGCCTGGTATAGTAAACGGCATAGCCATCCCCTCCAAAGCAAAGCTTTAATTATGTTAGTTCGCTCTAGTCTCTACTGTAAGTGGTTATTGTTAATTGAGTATCTCGACCATCTACGTGAAGGTTCGATACATTAACACACTCGGTCTAGACAGATCATGATTATTTTCTTCACCGTTTAATCGTCGCCACTACATTCCCAATCGCTATCACCGTATTATTACCGCCGCTGCATAATACGTTCTCAACTAACCGTACGACGGGAAAGCTAAGACTTTTGTTTTACCGTCGCTGCGTAGGTATACTTCTTACAACGGGACAGCGCGTATAGTAAATACCACCACCGTTCATACTATTAAATTTGTGTTGAAAATTCGCGATTCATATTTTATATTAAAAGACGTAATACTACCGTATAAGTGTACGTAGAACCATTTTAAAATTCTGTTTATATTCTTAATAATTATATTTATATTGTATTCAAAGAGAAACCTCATACGTAATAAAAATTAACATGATTTCCATAAAACTTAATGTTTTATGATTTGTTATATTTGTATCAGGAATAGGAATAAATCCTAACCGTAACAAAATAATCATTCTATTTTTTAGCTATCTCCTTGCTTGAAATAACTAGCGAGCCGTCATCATTTTTTAAGAACCCCTTTTTTTATTTTTATTCCCTCCTGTAAGGTCATTTATCTGCTTGTTCGAGTCTTTAGTTTTATGCATTTTATAGTCGGACTCTGATTTTCCCATCATGTCCCGAAGCTATTTTCTTTTCTTACATATTAGTATGTTACTCGTTTTTCTTTGACGAATTTTGTTCCTGTTGTTATAGTTTCACTATTTGTATTATTTAGCCAATTTTTTCTTGTCACTCTTCTCCTTTCAACAACTTTTTCATAGATTCTGTTGAACCAATGCTTGGTGTTTGAGGTTTTATTTCCTAATATCGTTATCGCTACACCATTAATGGCTCATCTTATTTGCTGTCAGTTCTTATTCGCATCAGCGTCGGCTACTGCTTCCATCCCTTGTAAAATCTCCTTGATTTTTAACACATTGGAGACGAAAATCTCGTCTGACAAGTTCGTATTATTATAATTGAATAGACGATAACATTATATGGCTGTAATAACGTAGGAGACGAGTGACTCGTCACACAAGTCATTTTTGTTATGATATTATAGACGTTCGGTTTCCCTCCATTTTTGTACACGTGGACGGTCGTTATTTACGTGTTTTCTAAAATCGGTGTATAATTTAATAATACACATATTTATTTGATTTCTTTTCTAATTTTAAATACATTGGGAAATCTAAAAATATAATTTTATAGATTTCTTATGGGCCAAATCTGTTATTTACAATTCGAGCAAGAAACACGGTCTATTTTCGATGAAAAAAAAAGTCGTCATACAATAATATCACGATAAGACCAGTTTGTATTTAGATATTTTGTCAATTACTCATTATAAATACTCTGTTATAAATTAATATTATGCATTTAAAATAATGTACAGAGTGAACTAATTATTCAGTGTACATCATAATGTACAGTGTTAAATATAACATCTAAAAAAATAAATAAATACGAGAGTTTTGCTCTTATTTCACCTTCTAACTTTTATTCTTCTTTTTAACAATTTAAACTTTAAAAAATAAATAAACATTTTCACCTGTATTAAAATAATTTATACAATAAAATAAAATTTAAAAAAATTAAAAAAATTTAAAAATTTTTTAAAAAAATTGGTACTCTTACAATATAAAACTTTTATACTATAACATTATTATATACAACAAAAAAATTGTTCAGATCATATAAAATAAAGAAAGAATTATTATTCCCAGTAATTATTTTTTGTATGATAAGCCTCAAAACAACTTTCAATGCATAAAGGAATATTACACGTTGCACAATAAAATGATGTTTCTTTTCTCCCCCTGTCAATAATTTTTTTTTTAATTTTTTCCATACACACTTTACATTTTCTACGTGGATTTTTTTGACTAGGTGTGGATGGTAATCGCGTTATAAAATGTCTGTCTTTTAGACGAGAATTGCTGTCTATAACAACATTGTTTCTAGAATCATCATCTATTTCACAAAGTTGTTGAGCTAAGTTAAGCATAAAGTTTTTGAGGGATAGTGTTTTGTTTGGAGGAGCAATTTTTTTAAATAAAATAAAAATATTAACTATAGTTATTTTAAATAAGTGAAAAAACATTTTCTTCCACCACTTTAACGTTTTTCGTTTAAAAGGGTAATAAGTTATTAGTTGATCTCCATGGTCAACGCCAGTTTTATTTTTATTATAATCAATTATGGCTACAGGCTTAAACTTTTGAATTGCGCCACCTCTTGCTTTTACAGTCACGGGTTTCATATCAGCCGAATGAACTGTCGATAATAATAAAACATCTCTAGTATCTTTCCATTTAATACATATCTGTGGGCCATTTCTAGCAAACGTCATTTCACCTTTGTTTAATTTACAATTCACCACTGATTGTTTTGGGAGACCTTTGCGGTTTGCCATAACTGTACCTACGCCATTTGTTTTTTTTTCCCAAAGAAATTTTAAAACAAGAGGGCTGGTGTAAAATCGATCCATATATATTGTGTGGCCTTTTTCAAAATAATCACATAAAAGACGTTCGTATAATGACGTTATTGAATTATCTAATTGCCCTTTTCCTGAATAAATCTCAAATTTCAAAGTATAGCCTGTTAAAGGATCAGATGCCACATATAATTTCATTCCGTATTTTTCCGGTTTATTTTTCATATAGACGCGAAAATTAACTCTACCGCGGAAAGGACACACGCCTTCATCTACCGTTATGTTTTGATCAGGATAATACGATTTCGACATTTGTGTATTTATGAAGTTTACATAAGATCTGATTTTAAATAAACTATCATGGCCTGGTTGACCTTTGCTGACGTATTTACTGTTATTGGAAATATGAAGCATGGAAAAAATACTTGTGAATCTATCTCTTTTCATTAAACTTGATGCAAAAGGTGTGTACAAAATTGGATTTGTCGACCAATAATCTTTAATATGAGGTTTCTCAACCAAACTCATATGTACAATTATTGAAAAAAAATTTTTTAATTCACTTAACGTTACAGGTTTCCATTTATGCCAAACTGATTTTTTTTTTAATAAATTACGACGTTTTAGAGATTTTATGGTTGTAAACGCATACCTATTTGTTTCTTTTTTTATAAGTTTTATTAATGAGTCCGAAAAAAATATTTTAAAACAATCTAGTTCATTAGAATTCGAATTTATACTGTTTGTAATATGAGGAGTTCCTGTGAATACATATGGATGAGGTTTAGTATTCCTAGGAAGCCAATTTTCTGGTGGTATAATGTTAAGCCTATCATTATTGAGTTGACCTGTAATATTAGCTGCTGGTAATATATTTTGAAATAATTCATTTTCGTCATCAGAACTTTCAAATCCCCAATTAGAGGCATCATTTACTACTTCAATAATATTTTCTACCGGAGGGTCTAAAGGAACTGCCAAAACTTCATTATTATCCGCAATCTCAATTTCGTGTTCATTAATATCAAATGGTACAGGTAATAAATTTGTAAATTCGGGCTCATCATCGTCTAAAAAAAGGTATATGCCTAAGTAAGTAAATAATAGGAGAAATAAATAAGTATAGGTGGGTAGGTGGGTAGTATATATAATAAAATACAATAGGAAATCATAAATAATGTTATAATATGTTTAAGCTATTGTACTAAGTATGTACTAACCGAGTTCAAAATCATCATTATCAACATTGTCGTCAATTTCTGAACTACTATCATCAGCAAATTCATCAATTATTTGAGAAATATCATAATTAGACAATTTTTGAGCCATTATATTATTATTATTTTTTTCGAATACAACTACAATACAAGCGCCGAACAATATCGAACAATCGCGGCTGTTCTGATACTAATCAGCTTATCGGGTGGGCTACAGTTCATACCAATGGCACGTGTATGATAAAATGCTGCCGATATAATATCTATTTGATATTATCATAAACTAAAATATAATAATATATTACTATAATAATATTACTAAGCTCTTTGGAAAAATTTTTAATTTTATATCGATATTTAATTCCCAAAGACTTTATAAACAAGTCCTTCGTCCATTACAACTATACAAGCGAAGACTTGCCAGGCGAGTCGTACGTCTCGTACGTTAATATTTCAAAACCAACGTTCGTCTATTAGATTAAATTCTTTTGGACTTGTTAAACGAGTCCATCGTCTGCTACGTCATAACAAAAAAAACCTATGTCCGTCTCCAATGTGTTAAATTTACTGTTTGTAGATTGATCTTCCAGTTTTTCGACATCAAACCATCTTGTACTCATCACACATCGTTTATTAATTTTTTTAATTTCACTTTCATCCGTATCTCAACAAGTAGGTTTCGAGTTCAAATCAGCTCCTCGTAAAGGTTTTATATTTTGAATACCATTCCTGAATCAATTATTAATTAGTATATGGTATATCTGGTTCTTATGTTTTCCATCGGGGGATATCCAAGAATAATTATGAATGTCCTTCCTTGGAAACTGGTACTTTTGATCACCAACCCTTTTCCCACCGCAAATCAATAAGTTTCGTTCCAATGTCATTGGAAGTTATATGCAAGCTATGATATCCTACAGTGCTTCTATAGTAATGTTCTCTTCCTATCTTTGCGTTAAAATCTCCCAGGACCAGCTTGACCTGGCTCTCCGAAGTATTGAACACATCTTCCAGTATTTCGTAGAAGAGTTTTTTTTCCATTTCATATTTGTCTTCGGTAGGAGCATGTACATTGATTAGTACCATATCAAAACTTTCTGTTGCTAGCGTTAACGTATAAATCCTTGGGCTAACATTGGCGTAGGGAAAGTGGCGCTCCCATCACCCAATGCACTTAATAAGTGCACTGCAATAGCCCTACCCTGACTTTAAGTGGTCGGGGTAGTCTGGTCCTCCAGGTTGTGGGCTATGCGCAGGGCTAACAACCCTGCCATGTAAAAATTCAGCGTTCAGAACTCAAATACCAAGCCTAGGACTAGGTTTAACAGAAAAAGACTGAAAATCGAAACTATTATGTGGTACTTGGAACATAAGGACCTTGTACAAAAAAGGAGCGACGGTAAATTTAGTAAGAGATGTTGAAAAATACAAGATGAATTGCGTAGCGCTTCAGGAAACTAGATGGCAAGACGCTGAAACAATAAAGTTATTCCATTTTCAATAGAAATAGCGAACATGCTCATAGACTAGGAGCGAGTTTTATGGTTTATGAACTAATCATTCATACAATAAAAGTTTTATTAACAATATAATGAAAATCTGTTATAGATGTTCTAGCAACTAATCACATTTTTATTATATGACATATCGTTTTATTGACGTTTTAAAACGATACTTTTTTAGTGAGTATTAGCATCATAGTAAAATATTATTAAAACCCTCAATATTTAATTTCTATAACAGCTTACACAATAAAATGTATCTATGTACATAATATAAATATACATTTGTTATAAACTATTAATAAAACGTTTATCATATTTGTAGTTGAATTAATTTCACTAGGTACAAACATCGTTAATGTTTTTTTTTTTTCTTTAAGCCAGGTTTACACGCTACGATTAATGCTAGCAACTGTTTCGATTTATTGTTGCATGTAAATAGGATATTGTACCGATTTATTGGAAATGGAATTGCATCAATTTCTGCGAATTAGATAGAACTTGTAAACAACCATTTATCTCTACAATTTGATTTAATTCGCATTGGCTGTTTGCACTAGTAAGGTTGTGCTGATGGCAAACTGAGGTTTGAGTAAACTGCAGTTGACAAAGAATATTGGACAGGTAATCTTAGCATGTAAACAGTATTCACTCTTTAAATTAATTTGAATAATAAAAATAACAATAAATTGCCAATTACACAATTACGATATATTATAGCACATAAACCCGGCTTTAAAATAACATTTAAAAGGATATTTATAAAATTATAAATATCCTGATTGTCATGTTTTATAAAAGAGCTTTAGATATGGTTTATTAAATAAATAATGAGAAAATTACAAAGACATAATAAATGCAATGCAAAAAAAAGTTTTATTGGTAAGTAATAATCATTAAGTTATAGTCCAGTAATTAATAACTTTTTTAACAAAAAAAAAAAAATAATATCATTTAGCAGAAGCTAATAAAAAAATTTAAATGGTATGTTGCTAATAATTGTAAAATTACTTGTATTTCAACATATATTATCTAATTCATGATAAGAAAATATTCTATACAAATCAAAAAATCCTTAACATACTGTTTTTATCTTTTAATTGTAACGTTATTTATAAAAGTTAATTTGTAAGAAATATTTCTTTTATTTATTGTTTTGAAACACTTTTATTTTGGTAATTGCATTTAACTTATTGATGAGATAAAATACTAGATTGTATTCATGTTTTTAATAATAATTATTCCCAGTGTTTGAAATTATTATATAATGTGTAGGCATTAATTTACATATACAAGCTTTTTTTATACAGCTCTAACGTTATACTCGTATAATAATAACACACAATTGCTAAAGTATAGAGCATAAATGTAGGTATTACTAAAATTAACATTCATCATACACCTATTACAAGTATTCTTAAAAACTTTTTATGTATATGCTTTATGGAATGCTGTTTGTTTAAATATGGTATACTTAAACTGTAATAATTTAGTTTATAATCGATAAATATAGGTATTCAAAATCATTACTTAAATACAATTAAAAAATACAATCATTGTTTAATGGAAAGTTTAAAATTATATATTTTTTGAACAAAACAATAAAGTATAAATAGATAAAAAAGCAAATTGCCAATTGGCAACTAATAAAATTGAAACACATGTCACATGCTCGGTACATATAACACATACATAACTACTCGAACAAATTAACAGTCACATGTTAATTTATTTTTAATTAATAAAGTATTAATTAAATAATATTTTTAACAAATAACAGTCAACTTTATCAACATGGTAATATTATCCATTACATATAAACTTTAGTAGACCGTTTGTTATTATTCTTATATTACTTATTAGCTTATAAGTTTATTTCATTACTTATTACTATTCAAAAATACATTATCTAAGATTATTTTTATATTTTATGCATATACATTTATTCAATTTAAATTCATTATCTTTATGTAAATTATGGTTAGCTTAATATTCATTTAAAATTTTTCAAAATTGAAAAATAAAATTATAGACTTCTTTATCTCGATTATTTAAGCCTAACTTATTTTCTAGCAAATAAAAATTCCACTACTTGACTTTCTGTTGAAAACTTAGGCGGATAAGATTCAAAATTTATAAATCCTTGTTATAAGCTTATATAATACACCAATAATTAGTTAAAAAACAACTACACACGTAAAAACATACCATATAGCATTTGATATTTTGGGCATGTTATGAGGGAGGGGGAAGCATTTGAAATTTAAACTCATAGAGACGGTATTTAAAAGAAATTCATAACTAATCTAAATACCTATGTTATTAAAAATAGGCGAAGTAAGTATACACTTTTTTTTTATAAGTATATATCACAAAAACAAAATTTCATATTTTTGAGAAAAATGTAATGATTTTTAGAATACTTTACTATACTATTTGATTTTTTTAAATAAAAAGCATTGCATAGGATATATTAGAATTTACATATTATATAAAAAATTACAATACACCCTAGGTTATTCGTTTACCAAATTTGACGAGCCTATAATTTTTATCTTACTCAAACTGATTTTGTTATTTTACAAAAGTACATAATATAAATAAGTAAATCTAAATTTAATTTTGAATTATTTTTTTTTATTACATATATAATATGTAAAAAAGTACACTGAAATAATCAACGAAGTATGTTGAAGTTATAAAGTTTTCGAGAAATAATTAGAAGAAATATTCAAGCGAATGATGCTGATGAAGCATTATAATTGATTAATTTTTACATGAAAAAAATTGCTATGACACATGAGCGTTTTAACTCTTGAAAATTCGTCGTCATTCAGAAATGTTAGGTAGCTAATTTTTTGCTACACAATACAATGTGATGACAATGGCTCTCTGTCCAGACTAAGACGCAAATTAATGCGTATACCTGCTATAAAAAAGTTCATTATAATTTATACTATTTTACAAGACAGTCGTAGATTGACGGTAAGTTTATATTGATTTATACGTTCTAAAATCAATAAATAAATCAATGGCTTTATATATACCACTCTATATCTCAAACAGCAAACATTAACTTACACAATAGTAGCATAAATACCAAGAACGCACAGAATACCAAATCCCTTTCCGCCAGCTGACGGTATTTTTTTTTTGTTAAAATTATATAAATACACAAGCACAGGCACATGACATTATATGTATACACATGTTATTTTCATAAATTTAAAAAAAATTGTTAATTTTGAATAGCTTTTCTTATGTAAATTCTAGTTGCACAGCTGAATACACTTCCTGTATATTGCATGTTGAAAATGAATGGAAAACATCATAAATCTGGTAACATATTAGTAATATACCTGCATAGGTAATGAATCATCATATTTTCACACTCTTAACTTATTATACCTATGCATATAAATATATAAAAACAAGATACTTCAAACTTGTTATGAAAAAACATCATTGTGTGTAACCTATGTTAGACGCATTAATATAAGGTATGTATTTAATATGAGTGTTACAGTATGAAATATTATAATTTCTTACCTTTGACCGCATATTTTGTTGAAAATTAAACATAACTTGTACGGGAATCAAACTGCAAGATAAGGTGGGTAAAAAAATTACTGCTATGAACCAACCAATTATAAAAATAAACTCAGACCCATCGCCAAATAAAGAGTAAATCACGGTCAGAAATGTGTAACGGCGTTAGTTTTTTTTCCGTTGACGTGTTTTATATAGAGTCCCAGGAATCGCGGTCAAATAACATACCGTGTTCATAAACGGTTTGTTTTTTAGCGCCAAGCACAATAATAAAAGACATTCTAATTTTTAGCATATGGGTTCTATAAAGTGACAAATACTTAATAGGCAACAATTTAATAGCACTCTCAAACACGAAATTAGAGCCACAAACTTTTATTTTTAGATGCATCTCAAACGTAAGCTAATTTTATCAACATCATAATATTATTCTCTGATTGCATGTTGAATATTTCAATTTGTTTAATTAAAACGCTGCAGATTAACTGTGGCAAACTAAAAAATATTTACGACGTGGCATATAAAATAGTTGAACTAGATATTTCACGGTATTGTATTATTCTAAAAAATAAAAAAACAATTTATTTTGCTATTATAAGCTGTAATTTTTTGTTAAACTTTTAACGAATCAGTTATATATAAGGTATCTGCAGCAGGTTTTTTTTAAAACATCAAATACTTATGATAATGTTTATAATATTAATGTATTGTGTATAAATTAATAAAAAACGAAAATATTTTATTAAAATGAACAAATATACGTAAAAAAAATTAGTTAAATTATTTCAAATATTTCTCTGATAAGAATTATACCCACCAATTCAATGTAAAATGCGAAGAAACTGTGTACTATAAATTGTTTTAAAAGTTTTGTTAAGATTATATGTTATTTTGTTATAATTATTATTATAAAACTAATATCGATTATATTTAACCAAATTGAATAGGAACTACTTACTTATATAGTAGGTATATAGTATGTAGTACTTATATAGTTGTATTTTCTTCTTGTGAATATACTGTAGAAATATGATAAAATAATTAAAAAAAAAAAATTAAATATAATTCAAATGGTGTGTTGACTTGTCGCTTATCAAAACAGACGTCTTTCCTTAAAGCAGCCAAAAAATAATTTATCCTCAAATCACTGCCTTATTAAAATATCTAATTACAATTATGAATTAAAAGGCTCTATACCTCTCCTTAAGTGTTATAACTTAAGGAATATTGCAATAAAATATAGGATTAGGTAGTTTTAGTTTTTATAAATCTTTAAAGGAAAATATGGTTCGGTATTCCAAATATATAAATCTTGATTTTATGTTAAATAATTAAATATTTTTAGTTAGTTATCTGTAGTTATCTATAGTTGTTTACTGTAAGCAAATTACCTAAAAACGTAACCTTAATAATTCTAAATACCGGATAAATGGGAGTAAATTATGATCTATCTATCAAAATTACATTTTGTGTGATTAGCTGTGTTTTAAATAGAAATTATTGATTGGATAAGTATTGAGTTAAAAACTTTCGTCATTGACGACTTTCAAGACCGTTATTATACTATTGCACAACATAGTCACAATAAATAATAATACAATGGTTAATAATTCGAAAATAAAATAAACTAGTTCCTTTGAAGAACCTCCACAAATACAGTATGTAAATAAAATGTATAGGATTATTAGGAAAAAATACAAACAGAATAAATAAAATAGATATTATCTACTTTAGATAACTATACTAAAACGAGTGATACTAATAATATTAATTCATACTAATATAGTCATATTAAAAATTCACCTATTTTATGTATGTATAAGAATACTTAATGTGAACTACAGTAGTGAAAGTAAATAAGACAACGGTTATATGCCGTTACATGGTAAATAGATATGTTAAATACAAAAAATAAAATAAGTAAAGCGTTTATTGAAGCTAAGATTACTTGCTAATATGTTTTCAATATATTTCTAGATATTGGCCATAAGTTTAATTAAATAACATCACTATTATAAAGAGCTGCCTATCAGTAGAACCACTTTAATTGAAACTAATATATAGATAGTACGTACTTATCTGTAGACCATAACTACAGTAATATTAAAGTAAAATAAATTGTGGAGTGTTTATTATGTTTATTATGTTTCTTTACAGTAATTTAAAATAAAGAGAATACCTTATAAATCAGATGTTTATCGCCGCTTCAAACCTCATTTGACGATAGAAGTGCATATAACATATTGAATGTAATCTGTAGTATGAGTATGCAGGGCACATGTAAGTGTGTTGAGGAACTCATCTAGATTGCTCTACTACAGACTCATTATTTGTATACATTTTAATAAAATATTCCGAGCGAAACTTGGGATAATTTTTAAATTCTAAGGACTTAGAAAAAAAAATGTGGACGTATCTTTTTGAACTTAATGTACTTTCACAACCTTTTTATTAAAATTACATGTCTTAATAACCAACATTTCTAAAAAACCGATATTGTCCGTTAGCATCTTCAAAAAATGTTGAAAAACCCTCAAAATTCAACTTTTAAACATACGAAAAAACAATAAAGGATTGTTATCTAAAAACAGTGGCGTATTTGAGGAGGGGCGATGGGGGAAATCGCCCCCCCCCGAGAATTTTTAGACCAGGAAAATTTTATATAATTAATGGGTATAGGGTATTTGAGTATTTCATTAAAAAACAAAAATTCCGAAAAATTGTGTTGATGATAACAAATTATTGGTAAAAATCACGGTTATCTAGATAACCATGGTAAAAATGTACATACATTTTTCTTTGTGGTACACATGTCGTATATATGTATTTTTATATTTACATTGCTTAAAATTAAGGACTTGTTCTTTTTCTTAAATTACATTAAAAACAAACTTATAATTCATCTCATTGCTTATTTTTGTTGCTTTTTTTGTTAGATTGAAAACATGGTTAAGATCCAAAATGGGGCAAGAACGCTTGACTGGTTTGGCTTTGCTAAAAATACATCATACTATATCAATAGATGATGTTATAAATAGATTTGCTAATAAAAAAAATAGAAATATAGATTTTGTTTTATTAATAATGTTGCTTAACATGTTGCTTTTTTTATCATATTTGTTTAACTTATTACTTTATAGGTTATACGGGTGCAATATAAAATTCATTATGTCTTGGTAAGTTTGTGTGAATAGTTGGGTAAACTCTTTTAAAATTCGCCCCCACCGACATGAACTCTCAAATACGCCACTGTCTAAAAATCGTAATCTAGTCTAGTGTTTCTCAACCTGGGGGTCACCAACTTATTATTTGAAGTATGTAACCTATTATTTAAATCAATAAAAAAAGAACCGGATGGGCCTCGCTCTGCTGTACACTTGGGGGTGAAGTGCGACTCTTCATAGGATAGGTCATTATATTGGATTTGTTAAATTTGAATTCAATGATATGCTAGCTCCACACTCTCGCGAGGTCGCCTCGTCGAGAGTCTAGTCGAGTTAACGCGAGGCGAGGCAGCACACGAATGCATAGTCTACACTCTCGTGTAGTCTCGTGAATCACTCAGTTGTTTCAAACCAGACAAGCACGAGACAGCGCGAGAATGTAGTTGATAAGCCTCGCCTCGTGGCACGTGTCCTTTGACTCGCGACAAAAAAACCGACACCGAACGGAGCACGCACGAGGCAAGGCGAGACGAGACGAGACGACACGAGTGAACCGACTACACTCTCGTGCTCGCGTTGCCTCGCGTCGCCTCGGCGAGAGTGTAGAGCTAGCAATAGGTATCATTGTATACGAAAAAGGATTCTGAACGGAGATGATATGTTTGTCTAGAATATAATACAATGTTATTTATAAATATTGTATAAGTATATTTTATTTTTAAACGAAAAATTTAGAAAAACCGAAAATTTAAATTGTCTATAAATAAGTCAAAATATGTCAAAATACTTTGAAAACTTAACCATGTATAGAAAACGTCAATATAAAAATTTAATGATAATTTTAAGTTGTTGTGGTTTTTTGTTTTTGAATTAGAGCATTTTGAAAAAACCAATATCTTTGTCAGTCTTGAATATTATACATTATATTATATTTTACATTTAATTTTATGTCAATATTCGCTGTTCAAACGCTTATAAAAAAAATTTGTGCCTATGGATTTTAATAATTTTTAAATGACAATAAGAACTACTTCTGTGGAATCTTCTATTAAATTTTCAAGTATTTTGTAGGAGCCAAATTTTTTTTATCACTGATTATAAAAATAAAATGTAAAAAAATCGAATATTTTAAATGCCTATAAGTGGCTTAAAAATCAATATTATATTTTGAAAAAAATATGACATAAAGAAAATATCAATCTTAACAGCTGGTAGAAATTTCAAAAATCTGCGACTTATACTTTTTGAATTATAACAAATATTAAAAATCGTTTGAGAATAAATCGCTGTTTTATGCAATTTCGTAAATATTTAAATTTCAAACAGTCATAAAATGTTTTCCTCTAAGTCCGGTATAAATTTTTTTAAAGATTTTTGAAGAGTAGCTTATAGATAACCTAGTGTTAAAATTTTGAACCTTAAGTATGAACAGAAAAAATGTTATGAATTTTTATCTACAAAATAACTTGAAAATTTTCGTAATTTTTACATATTTCGTATAAATTGGAACTTTGAGCACTTATAAAAAAAAATTGTGACATACGATATTAGATTTTTTTTTATCAGTTAAGGAACAACTTATAAGAAACCTTGTATTAAATTTTCAAGATTTTCTGGTCGGCCAAAAAAATTTTATCGTTATTTAAAGAAAAAATACTTAAAAAAATTGAAAATTTCAATTGTCTATAAATAGCTCAATAAAATTCAAAATACTTTGAAAATTTAACGGTGTATAGAGAACGCTATTCTAAACATTTAGTGAAAATTTTAAGTATTTACATTGATTAGTTTTTGAGTTATAGCAAAATAAAAAATTTGATTTTGTCGAAAACTGGTTTTGCGTAAAAACTCCCGTTTTTCCCTTATTTTTTTAGGGTTTTTCCCGTCGCATTTAAAAAATATTGAAAATTTTTTACTTTTGACCTCCCAAAGTACCAACTAGATTCACTTTCCTTTCAGAAAAGTTGCTACATAAGCAAATCGAAGCATTTTTACTGCCAAAAAAGGTGTCGTCAGACACAAAAAAAAAAAAAATAAAAATAAAAAAATAAAATAAAAAAAAAAACACACATCATTGTAAAACCAATAGATTCCATCACCCGTTCAGAATCTAAAACATTGAAAATCTCAAATAGTAAAATAAAATCAATATATATATATATATATATTCTCGTATACAGTCGTCACTCGATAATTCCAACCTCCATAAATTGAAAAAATTGAAAAAACCTCTATAATAAGAAAATAATAAGAAAAAATTACATGTATTTCGATCCTCTCGATAATTTGAAATGTTTGTCAGTGAGAGACACTCTGTTTTTTGCCAACACCTCTATAATTCAGACTCTTATTATGCATAAGCTTGTTCCTAAATGACGCACTCGTAATCAAACTAATAACGTCAGTGATAAAATATTGTAGGTTATTAATACCTTACTTACTTATCTAAACTTGAATTGTATAATTTTACCAAAATAAATCTCTGCAATGAGTAGACAGTTATTGAAATCGAATAAAACATAGTTAGTCTGAATATGGGTCCCGTAAAGTATAAGTATAAGACTTAGAGGAAAAAATTGTATGACTATTTGAAAATTCAAATATTTACGAAATTGCATAAAATAGCGATTTATTCTCAAACGATTTTAAATATTTGTTATAATTCAAAAAGTATAAGTCGCAGATTTTTGAAATTTTTACCAGCTATTAAGATTGGCATTTCCTTTATGTCATATTTTTTTCAAAATATTATATTGATTTTTAAGCCACTTATAGGCATTTAAAATATTCGATTTTTTTTACATTTTATTTTTATAATCGGTGATAAAAAAAATTTGGCTCGTATAAAATACTTGAAAATATAATCAAAGATTCCACAGAAGTAGTTCTTAATGTCATTCAAAAATTATTAAAATCCATAGGCAAAATTTTTTTTTATAAGCGTTTGAACAGCGAATATTGACATAAAATTACATGTAAAATATAATATAACTCAACTTAAGTTTGAATCAATATTCTGGTCAAAGCCGTCCCTAGGACAAGACGAATGAGGACTTCATCCGTTCGGGTCCCCCCATCAGCTTTGAATTCACAGGCACCACATTTTTATTAATAATTTTCGAAAGATAAATTGTTTCCTATCTATAAAGTTTACAAACAAAACACTGTTGAAAAAAAAGAAAAAATTACTATAAAATATCGAGTACATCTTCTAATTTTACTAATGAAAATAATTTTAAAAATGAGTATTTTTTTACAAATCCTGACCAAGAAATTTCTTCTTCAAGTAGAAGGTTTAAACAATTGCAATAGTGAAATTATTATTATTGTTTTATATTTAATATTAGAAGTATTTCTGAAACGAATAAAGAAAATTTGATGAAGCATTATATGGGTCTTCAAATAATATTATAACTGGGAAACCTTGAGTCCTGATACCTAGTTAAATCTTAAGTATTAGTCTTGATAAAAATGTACAACATAAATTCTTAAAGTTTATGTGTTTCAAATAAAATGTCCCATTTATTTCAAGAATTCGTATAATATCCGAATTTTTGAATTGGGTTTTTATCTTGTGAGGTATGAGGAAAGGTCGTAGAAATCAATTTATTTATGATTTATTGAACGGTTAATTTTTTTCCAAAATTGCTGTATATGATTGAATTTAATATAGTTAATCACTGTTGAAGGAAATCAAACTTGTTTCATATTCCGTTTGATAAAAATAATTACAGTTCCAATTTTTTTTCTCCACATGAGCTTTAATATTGTTAATTGAATTATACTCATTATTATGAATCATGTAGATTTTTTTATGTCATATATTGTTTTTAATCGAAATGTACATTTAGCTATAACTCAATAATTGAGTAAATAATTGTAAATTAATTATTATTACTCGTATCTTCTTCTTCTTATCGTGTCCGGTGGTAGGGCTATATGCTATTACATTAATACATAAATATCTACATAAAGTTGTCTAAAAATAGATAGGTTAAAATATGAATATAAAATATACAATAAAATGTTTAAATATATTGTTTTAGCCAGTGAATTGTAATTGATATTGCTTTTTCGTTGGCTAAAGCCAAGTCGTCGGTCGTGCATCCTGACACTGTTCTTTGAGCATAAGAGTTCTGTCCAGTGTGACCCCTAGGTAAACTGGGTGTTCTGTATTTCCCAATGGTTTTCCAAGCCATTCAACTTTTAGTTTTTTTTTTGCCTTGCGGTTTCGGAGGTGGAAGCTGCATATCTGTGTCTATCTGGATTGGGTCTTAGTTGGTTTTTTATGTAATAATTTGTTAATTCTTGAAGTGATCTGGTAAGATTACTTTCGACTATTTGGAAGGTTGTATCCTGCGCTGCTAAGGCTAAGTCGTCTGCATATAAGAAATGTTTTGTTTCTTTAATGATGGTTTGATCGTTGGTGTATATGTTAAATAACATAGGCGCTAGTACACTACCTTGGGGTAATCCATTTCGCTGGTTTGTCCATCTGCTCCATTTGTTATTTAGTGTGACTGTAAAACGCCGATTGTGTAGCATAGAGGATATTATTCGGACAAAGTGCCAGTCATTTGTACATTCGTATATCTTTTTAAGTAGAAGATTATGGTTCACCGTATTGTACGCTGCGGATAGGTCTACAAAAACTACCCCTGTTACTTTTTTGTTCTCGTAGCCGTCCTCTATATGTTGGCACAGGTTTAATACCTGTCCTGTACAGTTTTTGCCTGGCCTAAAACCAGCTTGCTCAGAAATAAGTTTTCTTTCGACTTGGCACTTGATACGATTCATGATCATACGTTTACAGAGTATGTATGAGGAAATTTTGGATACACCCAGCACAATAATTTCTTCAATAAATGAGAACCAAAGTATTGAAGTTGTTGAATATGAAAAAGACATTCATAATAATTTACAAAACTATGGTAGGAAACGTAATAGAGTTTCAAATCCAAATTCTTGAAGCAGAAATGAAACTAAAATCAAAAGACTTAAAGGAGAATCATACGTAGAGTACAGAAGAAAGGAAAAATATAACACTTTGAATATTTTATATGAAACACCTCGAGAAGGACGAAATCTTGGACCACCATGTCAGTCTAAAATATGTGAGAAATGGATATCAAGATTTAATTTTTAAAATACTATTTATAAAGTTTTAATTTAATTTTAGTTGTAACAAAAGACTGTTCAAAAGTGTTATTATTTTTATTTACTTGTTGATTTATAGTCATGATTGATTATATTTTTTAAATATTGTTTGAATGACGTTTTAACATTTTATTTATTGTGTAACAAAAGACTGTTCAAAAACAATGTTAATTTTGTTTACTAGTTAATTTATACCTAGTTATGTTTTATTATAATTATTTTTTAGTTAATATTTTATTTGTTGAGTAACAGACTGTTTAAACGTGTTATTATTCTTTAAAATAAATTGTTCATTTTTATACCTAATAGAAAAAAAAGAATTGTCATTGTACTTATTAATGTTAAAAACGTATTTTATTTTAATGTTCTAAAAAAAATAAACAAAATATATTTTAAACATTATAAATTTTAAAAATCAAACATGGTAAATCATTAAAACAACCTACTCGTATCTCAATATTGTTATTTTATAACTACACGTATCTTATTTAAAACCATTATTTTACTCTAAATATAATATTTATGTATTTAAAATACATTATTAGTACAAAATATATTAATTAAACATTACCAGTAGGTACTGAAATTAATAAGTATAAATCATTTAAATTACAGTATTTGCTGCTTCTGGAAACCTACAAAAACTGAGATACGTGGTGTTGCAGTATAAGCGACGGTATATATATTTATATAAATGGAGCCAAAAATGTATAATAATTCATCAATTGAGAACGGCTGGGCCGATTTGGCTCAAATTTTTTTATATACAGAGTGTAACAGGTCCATTTGACTAATGCAATATCTTTTTCTATTCTATTCAAAATTTTAAAATTAAAATTTAATTTTTTTTAAGATTTATTGAGCTCTGCGCTACAATTTTTATAACTTATATTTTATTTTATTTTTTTACAACTAAAAATAAATAATTTACATTTTTTATTACATTTTTTTCTAATAATCCAAGATAGCAATTTTATAGATAAGTATTTAAAAACAATTATGGCGTTTACAATTTTTAATTCGGTTAAGTCATTAATTTTTAAATAATTTTCAAAGTATATTGAAATTCAAATTTATTTCTTGCTAATCAATGTTACTGCAGTTCTCGATAACGTATTAACGTTTATATAACGTATTATAATCTTTATTATAATAAAGCCTCGTTAAATATTTCCGGCAAAATCGATATTTTTTATATTTGCAGCATCTGCAAGTGTACTATCCCAATGTTTGTCATCTTCCAGCAAATTTAATTCACGACACGCATCATGATATGTATCGTACAAAATGCCATTAACTGTTCGTAAGTATTGGAAGGACGTCGGCCCAGGAGCATTAACCAACAATAACCGCAAGAAGAAAAATTTGCGTTGCTTTGAATCAATTTAAATGAATGAATTAATGAATGAATAAATGCATACACAAAAATGCATTCAAGTCGGTTCAGCCGTTTAGGAGTTCAATTACATATACAATAGAATTATATATATATATAAAATTGATATCTTCTTCTTCTTCTTTTGCCTCGCCTTCTTCCCAACTATTTGGGGTCGGCCACCCTTGTCCTACACCTCCACTTTACTCGGTCAATCACATCTCCTCTGCACACACCGACAGCCCTCATGTCATTCTCCAAAGTCTCCAACCATCTCTTTTTTGGTCTTCCTCTTCCTCTTTTCCCTTCAACGTCCATCTTCATAACCACTTTTACTGCATTCGTTTCCTCTCGCCTCATCACATGCCCAAACCATCTCAGCCTATTTTCTCTCATCTTGTCCACAATTGGCGCTACACCAACACTACCTCTCGCGTATTCATTCCTTAAAAGAACATTAAGTAAATTAAGAACTATTCATAACAATATTTTTTAACTTAGCTAGAGAGTCAAAACAAAAGTCAAAATTAGGTATGTCATTACAATGATTCAGAAGTCGGTACTCCGGACTATTTGCAATTAAGTTACTAGAGTACTGAAGAATCCGAAAGGGAGGATTGTATCTAGAATTAAAAGCAGGTACTCTAAAGTTAATTTTTTGCAAGAACTCAAGACAAATAAGTTGCCCAGAAATTAATTTATAAATAAAAGATACAACATTATATAAACGTCTAGTAGTTATTGGTTTTAGACCAAGTTCTTTAGCAATAGCATTTAATCCTACATCAGCCTAATTTAAAAGCTATAATTCTCAAAAAACGTCGTTGTATTTTGTTGAGTTTTTCAATTAAATTAATTTGTTTAGGATTCCAGACAACTGAAGAGAACTCTAAAATTGATCGGACAAGGGAGCAATATAAAATCTTTAAAAAAATAATATTTTTAAAATCCATACAATTACGTTTGGGCATTAAAAGTTAAGTCTGAAGACATTAACACACCCAAATCACGTATGGTAGAAGTGTAACTTATAATAAAACCTTAATCGTGTAAGGAAAAATAGATTTATTTTTTTGGCGGGTGTAAGAGATACATTTACATTTATCTACATTTAATGAGAGACTATTTTTGAGACACCATAATGAATTTATATTTATTATTAATTTGAAAGTATTAAAAGATTTTTTTAACAATACTATAAAATAAAAATCATTTTTTTAATATATTTACTTGACGAGTAACAGAAAAGAATAGATTCAGTGCTTGATTGATGCTCACGTTTATATCACGATGTATTCAATGATACCAGTCCATTTAACCGATTTTCACCCATTATTGATCGTAGGTAAGTTTTCAGTCGAAGTTATGTTGAAAATAACCTTTTATTAGTTGTTGTAGTGACTAATTAAAGTAGTAGTACAATCCATTGATCTAAAAGAATGGTTATGTACTATAGTGTGAAATGCAAACATTCCCTCTTCTGCTGCAATTTTTAAACCTTCACTAGTTAAGCTAGCTGGTCCTTGTTTTATAAAATATGATGTTACCTTGTCACTTTTTGAAGCACTAGATAAGGCCGTCGTATGTTTTTTCTTTTCCATATGCTGTTTGATATCTGAGCGTCCTCCATGTTCAATTGAAAATACTGCCTTGCACACCGTACAAAACACTTTTCCAATTTCATCTAGGGTGACCATACGTCCCGTTTAAAACGGGATTGTCCCCTTTTTGATCATCGTGTCCCGTTGTCCCAAAAAACTTCGAACGGGACGCTTTTTATCCCGTTTTTAGAAGATTGTCCCGTTTTAATCCCGTTATTTCCAAATAATTAAATTATAATTTATGTTTTTTTGTAAAAGAATAAAATAAATTGATGAACCAAGTATAAAACAGTTTATATTTAAAACTTGAAACCAAAGTTATAAATAACAGACTAAAATTTCCGTGGAACGAACGTCGAGTGCCGATGCCGAGGAACAATACAAATAAACAATAATAATAAAATAAGCATGATACACGTCGTATAATAGCATATGCATTACGTCATTACGAACTAAAATAAAATATAATACTATTTATAATCGATGATATATTTAGATATTATTATATTAATTTGTTTAATCTAAAAGTCGAACAACAAAATATGTCGAATAGTAACGTACGGACAGTAAAGCGATTGTGTTTATTATAGCCACTACCTACCTATCGTATTTTTATTTCAATTTTGTGAGTTGGTGCATTATTTTTTTTTTAAAAAATGCCAAAGAGGAGATGCACGTTCACTGTATCTTTACAGTCTGAATTTACTTTCCTAAAAAAATGTGATGAAATTGGAAAAGTGTTTTGTACGGTGTGCAAGGTAGTATTTTCAATTGAACATGGAGGACGCTCAGATATCAAACAGCATATGGAAAAGAAAAAACATACGACGGCCTTATCTAGTGCTTCAAAAAGTGACAAGGTAACATCATATTTTATAAAACAAGGACCAGCTAGCTTAACTAGTGAAGGTTTAAAAATTGCAGCAGAAGAGGGAATGTTTGCATTTCACACTATAGTACATAACCATTCTTTTAGATCAATGGATTGTACTACTACTTTAATAAAAAAGTTACATGAAAAAAAGTTTTCTTGTGCACGTACTAAGTGTGAATCAATTATTCTGAATGTGTTGGCTCCTTTTGCAATGGATCAAATAATAGACGAACTGAAAGCTGTTAATTTTGCGACAGTTATGATTGACACTTCAAATCATAAAAATTTAAAAATTGTCCCCATTCTTATTCGGTATTTCAATCCTAAAACCGGGGTACAAATTAAAGTGTTAGAATTCACAAATTTGAAAGGAGAAACTTCAGATATACTGTCGTCTTATATTATGGAAATTTTAACAAAACATAAATTAGCTCACAAAATCATTGCATTTACCGGTGACAACTGTAATACCAATTTTGGAGGTGCCGCAAGGAGGGGAACAAAAAATGTTTTTACGATTTTAAACAATAATTTAAAAACTAACATTTGTGGAATTGGTTGTGCAGCTCATATTCTGCACAACGCTATGCAAACTAGTACAGATATCTTACCTATTGATATCGAATGTATCGTTAACAAAATATTTCAATACTTTTATATTTATACTGTGAGAGTGGAAACATTAAAAGAATTTTGTGATTTTACAAATACACAATACAAAAACGTACTTGGAAGTGTAAAGACAAGATGGTTATCTTTACAACCAGCAGTCTCCAGAATTATTGAAATGTATGCAGCTTTAAAATTGTACTTTGACACTCAGGATAAATGTCCAACCATTTTAAAATCATTTTTTAGTGACCCCGTTGCAATAATATGGTTTCATTTTATACAAAGTCAATTAAAAGTCGTTTGTGACACTATAAAAAGAATAGAAGGGGACAACATATCTGCATGTGAAGTATCAGAAGAATTAGAAATACTATGTGGAAAAATAAAAAATAGAAAAACACAAAACTTTTTAACTTCTAGTGTAAACTCGATGCTTTTAGAACTAGAGACAAAAAATAAATACACAAAAAAACAATTTATAGAGCAAACTAACCAGTTTTATGACACATTTATTATGTACATTGAAAAGTGGGGAAATACATTTGAAGAACTAAAAATATTTCGTTGGACTCAACTGATAAATTGTCCAACATGGAATGATATTCAAAAAAGTTTAAAATTTATTTTGCAAAATAATAAAAAACAAACCGGTTGGAATGTGGATGAAGATATTCTTTTTGATGAATATAATCATGTAAATAATGTTATAAATGAAAATTTAGAAGAATGGCAGAATAACAATGTTCGTGTTGAAGAAAGATGGTGTGCTATCTATAAAATTTTAAATAGTAAAAATATATCGATAAATAATTTTTGGTTTATTGTAGAATATTCTCTAGCAATGCCTGGAACAAATGCTGCAATTGAAAGAGTATTTTCTATCACTAATATGTTATGGACAGATGAAAAAAATCGCTTTATCGTTCCTACCATCAAATCAATTATAATTCTGAAAAATCATTTCAAAAATTATTCGTGTAATGATTTTTATGATTTTTTGCCAACACAACCAAAACTATTAAACGCAATCAGTTCATCGCAAAAGTACAATAACAGCACAATAGATAATAAAGGACATGATGAGCAATCAACATCAACTCAATAAAAGTAAACAAGTTTTTTATTAAAATATTAAGCAAGGTAGTTAAAAAATATTTTAATTGTAAATTGTTAATATAAAATATAAAAAATATTTTTAAAAAATGTGTATGTTTTTTTAGAGTATTTAAACTAAAAATTGTTTGTCCCGTTTTTTTTTTTGTAAAACTGGTCACCCTATTGTAGTCACAAACAAAACTGACATTACACGTAACATTTTATGAACGTTTGGAAACGCATCTGCATTACTATTATCAAAAGCATCAAGGGCGTTTCGAATATTTTTACCTACTGGTCGTCTTCACCAAATGTCTACCTCACTTATCCAAATTTCTGAGAAAATGTTGAGTAAAATTAAACTTTAGGTTTTAAACAACTTTCTATAAGCAACTTTGTTTAAAGATTTAGTTTCAATAGGAAAAAGACATAAGAAATTAGACAAAACATTTTGATGTTGGAGGAAGCGATCTTAAATATGAGTGATAAATAAATCATGATAGGGTATGCAAATAATAATTTTATAATAATATGCTACAGAATCTGTTGTAATGTTAAAACAGTTAGTTTGATGTGATGCAAGTTTTGCGTCCCGACAACTGTGAGCAACGGCACAGATAAATAATTACATATTTATTACATAAAAGAATAAAGATAACAACTCTTACTTTGTACGAAACTATTAAATTTATTTAAACGACAAAATTAATATTATTGCTATTACACCATAAATTGTTATAAATATTTAAGCATTACAGGGATGATTAGAGCCGAACCGTCAGAACCACACTTATGCGAATTTTTAGTTCAGACTGTCGGACTGACGATCAGCTGTTTGTCGTCTTCCTACAATGGCCAGCGCTCGACACATAGATCGGAAGGTCTTATCGTGGTGGCCTAAGGGGACCTGATTACACATACATCCGTGTACTAAAACTGATTATCCTAACTGGGTCACCATTGGTCCACAACACAAGTCTCGGTTTAGTCAAAGGTATATTGTACTTCTTACAAATATCTTCTACAGTTACAAAAATGTTGTTTAAGTTATCTGTAGAATATTGTCTTCTTTGCTCAAGTTCGTATTTTATTGCATCTGCTAACCTAATAGCCTCCACCAAATCTTGATTTTCTGTTAATACAACTTAATGATAAAGCCAATGCATGTAATGAATGCAAAACATGAATTGATACTTGAAACTCTAATGTTTTTATTGCTGATAATATTTAAAATGATCCATATGTTGTTTTTGAATTTGTCCAAGTACTTGAAATGTTTTCTAATGCGTCAATAACGGTTGTAAATCTATATAGGTTCCAATCGATTCATGCTGTTGCACCCATCTTGTTGCGCAGTATTATTTAAATTTTTTTCTTTTCTTTTAACAAAGTGTCATCATTTTTTATTGTATCATGAAATGCAATTTGTCGTTTTGGTGTATTAAAGAAGTTGTAAAAATATTGGACTGTACAAGGCAGTTTTTAACTTGGGAGATATTACATGTGGCACTAACTGCCATATTGTAACTAAGGGCAACACACAGTGAATAGAGTTTGTTTCTGTATATACATTTTTTGTTAGTTGAGTTGGTTGTGACTGGTTATTAAAACTATTATAAAAAATATTTTTGTACATACGTGACCTAAATGTAATTACCATATTTATATACATATATGATACGTATGATATATATACATTTATGTATGCTTAATATTTTCTTGACATGGTTTTTTGAAAAATTTTCAAACGTCTATTTTGATATGATTTCTAACGTCGTGTTTATATAACGAACATTTCACTGAGCTCACATTCATTGTGTATACAACAATCATATATAATAATGAACAATTTTTAAAACATACGAAATTCGTTATCGTGTAATCTCGTGTTCTACTAAAGTAGGGTGACCATACGTCCTGTTTTTTTTAATCGGAATTAAACAGAACACATTTAGTCCTGTTTTCACTAATTTTTCATCAAAAAGGGATTTTAATGATCAACTGATAAAAGTAACGTCAATAATAAACTGTTTAAGATATTTTTATCTATGAAATCCAGTCATGTTGAGACGTTAGTTATACTAGGTGTGGGTTTTTCCAGAAATTATGACGATGTCGATAAGAATAATATATCATTATTGTAACTTGATATAATAACATTCATAACACTAGTACGCTAATTTATACCAGTTTCATGTTTTGACAATCAATTATTTTACTCATTATATAAAAAGTGTCGTTTTTTTTACACAAGGTTACCTTAAAATAAAGGCAGTCGAATATAATATTATTTTGCGATGTGAATGTTCTATATTTCAATTTTTACATTGTGTTATCATATTTTGCCGATAACGGCAACGACGAAAGTCGATAAACAGTGATCAAACGTGAAGATAACACTAGTATTGTACTATTTTGTTATGCATTATTCTGATAATAAACAAATGAACAAATTAAACTTATGAACAAATAAGATAATAAAATATTACATTTAACAGTTAATAAAGAAAAACACGAGTTTTTTGGGTCATTGGGTGGTTTGACCCTCCCCCCTTGCGCACGGGCCTGATAAAAAAGCATAGTCTCAATAGGCAAATATTATTTACAGACAAAAACTGTTATTATATAACTATTTATATAATAAAAAATACTAATCAGATATATTTATAATATTTAAAGTGAAATATTAATTTAATGGTCCTTATCTAAACATAATAATATTACAATTAATTTTGATATCACTCCTCACTTTAAAAATTTATATTACTAAAACTAAAAGAAAAAAGAAAAAAAAAATGCTGGATCTATTTCAATAATTTATTAGCAAAAATCTCATCATACCTAAATTAATATTTTGTCTAAGACAATGACTATATTACATTATTCTATTTTATATGTAGCAGGTGTTCTTATCATTTACTAAATCAAATTAATTTTTGATTATATATTGTTAGTAATAAATTTAATTTACATGAAATAAACGAACGATAAAACAAAGTTATTTGTTTAAAATATTTTATTTATAATGGAAAAATAATAATAAATAAAAAAGAGAAAAGGTAAAAAACAACACGTTTTAAAAAGACAACAATATCAATAAAAAATAATATATTTAAAAAAGAAAAAAGTGGTATATCTAGATACAATATAAGAAAAAAGGTTTATACTTCCTATTTAAAAATTAAATTACACATAAAATATATAACTATTAATTATTACAGGTACATTTAATTGATTATTCAATAGTTTAAAAAAAGAAAAAGAAAAATGTAGTATTTATAAACAAATTGTAATAGTATACAATTGTTTTCAATGAAACATGAACTATCTTTATTTATTTTTGAAAAACAATAAAAATAATACCACTAAATAATTAGTTTTTTTCTATTGATACAGGCAATAGGTTAAATTATATAGATAACATACAAATAGTAAACATACTTTATACTTATAGTTAAAATTAAAATAAAATAAATAATAACAAATGTATGTGCTACTCAATGATATCCAATTTCTTGGAATGTCAAATAATACATGGGAATAATTATATTTAATCCCGGCTCCTACAATTTAAGTATATACATGATGTATTTAATTTTAAAAGAGCAAATTAAATTAAATAATACTCGTTTATTATTATAAATATTTTTTTATGCCAATCATATAACCAAATTATAGTTTTCAAAACTATTATATCATATTTATATCATTTGTACATACCTTTATGAGGCAGACATTTGATAATTGATGGTAGATAACATAGTTTAACTTAATTATCAGTATTAATATATTATATTAATACAACATATATATTTTGAATATTAAATAATTGAAAAAAAAATATTGAATTGGAAAATACATTTCATTAACATATTGTTAGGAACGTTGTTGGTATCGTTGAAATGTTTGTTTACCCCACCAAGCTTCTAAATCAAAAGGCTTAAATCCTGAAACATAAAATTCAAATATTTACTCAATACTAAAAACTATTTGAAATTAAGAACAAAAAATAAATCAATTGAACATTTTAAAGCATGCATCAAAATACAAATATACTAAATTCTCTTTGTTTAAACGCTAAGGCAAAAATTAATTTTTATAAAGCTTCATTTGTTTATATAAAAAAAATGTAAAGTTTAGTTAATATTTAATTTTATTTTATTATAAATAATAGAGAAATAAAAATAAAAGCTTAATACCTTTCAATTTGTCAGTATGCCCTCCTTTTTCTTCATAGAACTGTATATGAAAACGACCTAAAAATGAAATGCTGATTACAAATTATACATTGATTAAAGTAAATACAGATACCATTAGAATAATTTGTAATGAGTAATTATTGATATTTAAAATCATTGTGAATATTTAATATTAAACTAGAATACTATAAAGATTAAAGTAAATTTAAAAAAAAAAAATTAATAACAATATAAAACAATTTTAAAATAATAACACTTTATCAAAATAATTTAATAAAAGATATTAAGCATTTTGAACAATTATATTGTAATAGATATAATTTTTAAATACAATACAGATCATTTTGACCAAAAAATGAATGTTGCAAGAGAAACTATTTAATTTCAGTAAAATTATAAATATATACATTACAAATAATATTAAAATTTGCCTAATTTCTACATTATCCATGAATGTTGACTAACATGTGATTTTTGAATCATCAAAATATAAATAGAAAAGACAGTTAAACAGAATAAGACACAATTAGTAATTAGTTATTATAGAATTATTTTTAATATATAAACATATCACACCTAATGAAGAAAATTGTTTATCACCTTTCAATTAATTTATTATACTTAAATATTATTCACTTAATTAATAAAATATAGTATCTTCTTGTTTTTCAGAAAACAATTTTTTAAATAAATAATAAAATTCTGTTTTTGTTTCTATTTAATTAAAATACACTCATAAATATTGCATGTGAAAACAGACTACATATTTACATTGTGTATTGTATTTGTATAGTATATAATGTTATAACAAAAATATTGTCCAATTAATAAACTATACCTACTAATAATACTAGAACTATTTATATTTCACTTTATCATTAAGATATACAATAGGTTAGGATAAGATTGTTATTGTGATAATATCAGGGATGGAAAAAGTTTTTAAAAAACATTATTAAACGGAAAAAAATGAAAAACGAAAACAATTAATAAAATGAAAACGAAACAAAACAAAAAATGAAAACAATAACGTAAAACGGAAATAAATTATAATATTATACATTATTTAATTATTTACCTACACCACGAGAAAAAAAAATCTTTAAAATAATTTATAACTATTTTTTTTTAAATAATAATTAAATAATTTTAATATTCTTCAGGTCAGTGTAGAAAGAAGCTTTTCCTCATTAAAATTAATTTTGTCAAATTTACGTACAAATATGACGGAAACTATTTTAGAAGATATAATGATTATAAGAGGCAATAAGCAATTTAAAAAATGATTTTTTTTTTTTAATATGTTGTTTAATAATTATATATAGGTCCTATATGATTATTATAATTTATATTAACTATTGGTTACTTAATTTTTATAGTTTTGTGATATTAACTAACATTGTTCCTCTAATGTTGTTCCTAATTGTTTGTTATAAACTTAATTTAAAAAAAAATTTAATTTGTTATGTTTATAAAATGTATGGTGAACATTATGAATGATTTATTAAATATTATTTAATTACAATTAAATAGTATATTTACAAGAAACAGTCATTCTTAGTTATAAGTTATAAGTTAATATTTATTAAATAAAAAACAGCTTGTTTTATTATATTTTAAATAGTGTTTATCTTTATTTTGTACTTAGTAGGTACTTACTATTTACTAGTATTTAGTATTTAATATTTTTGCTCAATGTGTAAGTGCAATTTTTTTATTTTGATTCTTAAATGTATTTTATATTTTTATTTAATATTTTACAATTATATGTTAATTTTCTGAGTTCTGGATTATTTTGATCATTTACTCTAGAAATCTGAAATAGTGTTTCACTTTTGTCTTTAAGACTTAAGTCTCAACTTTTTAGTTTTTAATCTTTACTGATGCACTTTTAAAATTTAAAAATATCTCATTTTTGAATCAGAAATTTTTAATTTTCTAAATTTTATATAAATATTAAATTATAATTTTGATTTAAAATTTAAATATTAAGGATAATTAATTTGAAGTTATAACTTATAAGTGCATTTTTATATTGCACGTTACTATTTTAACTTCAAAGTTAAAAGTTAAAAGTTAAAATTTACGAGTTATAAGTTATAAGAATATATATTATATATATATATATATATATATATATATATATAAAAATTATCAAAAACGTTATTTGGAAACAATAAGAAAATAACGTTTTTAAAAACATTAATCAAAAACGTTAAACAAAAATATATTTTTTATATATATATATTTGCATGGATAAGGTCAAAATTAGATAAATGTTAACATTATCTGTAATATATATATATAAGTACATACTTTATTTAATTTAAAAATTATGAAAATATTATACATACTATTATTTCCCTGTAAACCATTTTCATATTCTTGAATTATTACATTCCATGCTAAAACATAAATAAAAAAAAATTAGTCATGAACATAGATGTCTTTAATAATCCATTGTTTTGAAATGCTACATATTTCTTAAAAATATTTTTCAAATTATTTTACTTCAATTCATAAAAATTTTAAATATTACATTATGAACAATTCATTTAAAATATCATATTTTTTATGGTGAACCAATTATATATTACTAAGAACACAACAATATAATATAAAAATAATTATCTCCATTAATATTTGGTAGTTAAGTTATCATTTAATGTAATCAATAAAAGAATATGCCATTTCTTGAATAATTAGTATAAAATAATAAGATTATGCACCTAGTTTTAAATATTTTTTAATTTATAAAAATGTAAGATAAATTTAATATTTTTTGTATCAATTTCATTACTTATTTTACATAGCTTTGAAAATATATATAATATGATAATAATATATATAAATATGATTTTGAGTAAATAACCTTTAATTTTAGTTGAACATTTTTATATTAAATCTATAACTTTATTAACAATATGGCACTTTTTTTGATTTAAAATTTTTGATTAGTTAAAATACCATCACACAATTTTGAACAATATGATATTAAAAACAAAGCAATTTATTTTTTAGTGACTATTACCTACTTTATGATAATTGAATAAAATTGGTGTGTTTACATCTAAAGATAAAAAGGTTGAGTCATACAAACAATAATAATTTAAAAAGTAAATATGTTGTCATCATTAAATCAAAATAAAATCTTTGCAATTCTTTCTATTATTTTTAGATTATAATAAATCAACATCAAAACGTCCACATAATTATTTTCAAAAATAATAGTATAGTCTTGTACTAAATGTAATTTAAAATACTTACAACCACTAACAAAATGAATAAGCTCGTCATGTTGTGACACACTATTATTTCGATCATTAGTCAATGATGAATTATGTTGCGTCGACAATGGCAGTGATTGTGCATCACGAGTTCTGGCAGAAGGTCCAGATAAACGACGCCCCATGACAGATGTATTATTAACTCTAAAATTAAATAGTTTATTGATTTACTATAAATTAACAACTTTTGATTATTAACTTGACAAAAATTTAGTGATGTAAACAAATTATTAATAATATTTCGGAATTGTTATTTATTTTATAGGAAAACAAATTGATAAGCCAGATATACTAGGTATACACATTAATTGTACTTGAAATACAAATTTTTTTTTATAAAATATGTTAATAATAGGTATAATAAGATTGAAACACACAAATTTAATAAATTCAAAATGATGCAGAAAAAATCTAGAAACACGTTCCACCATGGTGAGATGAACTTCTCTTCATTGAAAAAATTCAGCAAACTGTTGTGCAATACAATAGATCACCCAAATGAATAAAAAATAATATAGCATCAAAAAACGGACCAGCAACGAGGATTCATGGAATAATTATAATGCTGATAAAACTCATCTTGATGTTTGGATCGAAAAAAACGTTCTGGAAACCGAGAAGACTGCCACGCGTTCACATTCCAAGTGAGCGATCCGATAAGTACGTAAGCGAGGGCATTTCGTGACAGTTTGTGTAGTGTACAGTGATACTTAACACAGAAATACATATCAATATGTAGTAAAACGCATATCGATACAATTTAATTACGTTTATTTTCATGATTTACACATCGGTCGATCACCGTAGTCGTGTCACGTGCACCTTAGTATCGGCCACTGATAAACATCGGTATATCCATGGTTAGGGATAAACAAAAAGTACAGACAACGAAAATATAACGTGACACAGAAATTAAATAAGTACTTACCCGGTAATCTGTGTCATTGGCAACGGGTGTCAAACGGCTTTAGAATGCCGTTGTAAAAAATTTTACGAATACGCAACGATTATTGTTTAATTTTTTTAATTAAAAACAGACAAAAAGTATTTTGAACGACGAAATTATGAATAAAACAGATGTGTCGTCAATTTGTTTTGACTATAACTCGGAGTACTATTATTGATGCGACTGCGGTCGTTACACAAATATTGTATTGTACAATGCAAATACAAAGAGACAATGTCTATTATATCAGCAGGATTGCGTGTCTGATGATAACGTGCGCACGCTCCAATCAAAATGGCGTCCACTTATCAACATCTGTTTAAATCATGATTACATAGATGATGACAATTTGTTTTGGGAAGTTTCTGTTTTTCTAATAAACTGCGCCTCTGATTAGCACGTCAACTTGGCGTTGAGAAAATTTAACGTTTTTAAATCAGTCGGCAGTAATTTTAATTTTTTTTTCCAGTAACACGAAATAAATAATTAGAAATGGAAAATGCATGTTTCAAATGAAAATAATAGGGGTTCAAAATGAAAATTACTAGTCAATTAACTTTACTGATAATTTTTTTGTTTGCATGTTTTAGGAAAAATGTAGGAAGTCAATGTATCGTGTTTATTATTAACCCTTTGTTAGTCGCGTAGTTATTTATAACGTCATTGGTCGCATGGATGGGTTACTATTGTATCTCATCAATGTTAAAATGCTTAATAATAACTATTTTTAAATACATCATACTATTATAGAACACTTGCAGTGTTTTTATATAATATTTAATCCAAAATTACCATACACTTGTTCATAGTAAAATATGTTATATAATGAATAATAATAAATATTCAATTTTAAAAATACTTTTTTTTTTTTTATTTAGAAATACGCCTCAACTGCCAGGGTTATTGGCGTTTAAGATATACATGTTACAGTTTAATTATAATTTACTTAATGATACTAGAGCGTAAAGAAGAAAACAAAAAAAAAAAGTATATAAGATAATTAATATGATACAAATAAATATATAATAATATGAATTGTATGTGGTATGTTAGAATTTATGTTATATTTTTTGCAGTAGGTTTGTTTTTTTGAGAAGTTCTAGAAGTGAAGATGTTCTTTCCGTGTTTGGTGCTAGTATTTCACAAAGGTTGTTGGGGAGCATGAGTTTGTCTCTGGCATCTTTTGTGAGGAGGCATTCTGTTAGAAGGTGTTTGACAGTAGTCACGGAGTTGCATGAGGTACATATAGGTTGTTCTTTTTTGCTCATTAGATGTTCATGAGTGTAAAGTGTATGGCCAATTCGTAATCTGTTGAGTACGATTTGATGTCTACGCGGGAGCGATGTGTCAGGCAACCAAGGGAGGGTGGATGATTTTATTTCTCTTAGCTTGTTGTTTCGTACTGATCTCCATTCTTGATGGCAGGTTTGGTCAAGGTTAGTGTTTATAAGGAGTTTTGTATCTAAATGTGTTGTTATATTCCAGAAATCAGTTGGTTCTTTCGTTGCCCTTTTGGCTATTTCGTCTGCAATTTCGTTACCAGGTATGTTGTTGTGTCCAGGTACCCATAGAAATCTGATGTCTTTTTTGGATAAGAATATAATGTTTAATATTAGGTTGCCTATTGAGTTGTTTTTTTGTGGATTTGCTAAGTTTGTGAGGGCGCTGAGAGAGTCTGTCTATATGGTTGAAGATTGGATGTCCGAGGAGGCAGCTAATTCTGTGGCTTTTAAAAGAGCTAGATATTCTGCTGTATAGATTGAGTTGTATGATGGGATTTGAAATGTTGTTTGAGAGTTTGGCTGGATTATTGCGATTGCAGTTCCTTCCGTGTTTTTGGATGCGTCAATATATATTTCTTGATGTGGTGGAAGACTGTTTTTTAGATCGAAGAAGTTTGATTTGTAAATGTAGGAATTGGTTTCTATTTTTTTGTGTGCAGTTAGGTTGAAATAGATGAGAAGATTTGAGGTAATCCATGGTGGTTGTTCAGAGACTTGAGGAATAAGTTGGTTTGTAAAAATAATATTGAGGTCTGAGGCATAGGTAGCTGTACGAGTGCCAAGATTGTTTATATCGTTATTTTGGAATTGGTTGATTGAGTTTCTTAATATTGCGCTGATGGGATTTTTTGTTGCTATTAATGTTTTGAAGCGTATTCCAATGTATGTTTTATTCTCCTTTTTTCAAGTGATTTAGAGCCTGTGATGTTTATGATGCTGAGAACTGGGCTGCTTTTGAAAGCACCAATTGACAATTTTAGGGCTGTATTGTGAATAGGATCTAAAGTTTTGATTGTAACAGCAGATGCTCCTGCATATAGTATAGAGCCATATTCTAGTGCTGAGAGGATTATTAAGTTGTGTATTATCTGTAATGTTTTGCTTTCTGCACCCCATTCGAGGTTACTTAGTGTTTTTATTATATTGAGTTTAGTTTTTGCTTCATTTTTTATATTGTTTATGTGGGTTCACCATGTTAGGTTTTGAATCAAAGGTTAAGCCTAGTATTTTTATGTTGAATACTCGAGGAATGTTCGTGTTTTCATTTTTTAAGAGATGGATTGTAGGGGATGTTTTTCTTTGAGAAAATAATGAATTGTGATTTGATTGGAGAGAAAGTAAAACCTGAAGTTTTACTCCATAGTAGTAGTTGTTTATACAATTTTGTATCTGCTGAATTAATGTTGGTAGATTATTGCCCCTGCAAAATATGTTACTATCATCTGCGTACATTGTGATTTTGTTTGGGGGTTTTATGATAGATGGGAGGTCATTGATAGCCAGCAGAAAGAGAGTTGAGCTTAGAGGAGAACCTTGAGGACTGCCATTATGAAGAATGAATGGGGAAGATAGTGCACCATTATTAGATACTTGTATTGTTCTATTTGAGAGGTAATTTATGATGAAGTTAATTATGTTACCCTTAAGATTCAACTGTACCATGTATTTAATAAGACGGTGGCGCCATATAGTGTCGAAAGCTTTTTGTAAGTCGAGGCTGAGTAATACCAAGTATTGATTTTGATTGAAAGTTTCTTTAATTTCATTTTCAATAATTGCTAAAGAGTCCAAAGTAGAATTATTTTTGCGGAAACCATGTTGAAGATTGGATAATAGATTGTTAGATTCTAGGTACCACATTAGTCTTGAGTTAATAATTTTTTCTAGTAGTTTTGTCATGGAACATATAATGGATATAGGACGGTAACTAGATACGTGGTTTTTAGGTTTGTTGGGTTTATGGATCGGTTTGATTATAGCGGTAAGCCATGTTGTTGGGTACTGGTTTTCTGTCCAAATATGATTAAAGATCTTGAGTAAGTAGAGTTTTCCGTTTTTTGGAAGATTAGAAAGAAAAGTCGTAGGTATATTGTCTATTCCGCAAGCGTTGCTTTTCTTGGAACTGAGGGCTGTTTCCATTTCTTGGATAGTGAGAGGACTATTAATATGAGTATTATCGTGGTTTTGACAGAGATTGATAGGTACAATTTCTTGAGAGCATTTGAATCTTTGAAAATCAAGGGGTAGCTTTCAGTACTACTAGCTTTTGAAAAGAAGGAGCCAAGTTCGTTTGCGATTCCTGAAGGTTCTGAGTATATTGTGTCATTTTCGTTTTTGAGGATTTGTATATTGTCGTATTTGTTGATGCATTTAAAAGCCTTAATTTTATTCCATATTTGTTTTGGGTTTGCTTTAGAATTGATTGAACTTGTATAGGCGCGCCAACTCGTTGTTTTGCTGTCTTTAATTGTACGTCTGGCATGAGCTCTGCGTTTTTTGAATTCTATAAAATCATCTTGGGATTTAGTGCGTTTAAATTTGTTGAAGGCCGTATTTTTTGATTTGATAGATTCATTACAATGAGAGTTCCACCAAGGAACTGGGGGCTTTCTACCTGAGAATTTAGTTTGTCCTATTGTTAAGTTGGCTATTTCTAGAATAGCATTTGTGAACTTTTGTGTAACTTCATTTAAATTGTTAATTTTTGGTTTTTCAAATTCAATTGAATCTATTTTTTGTTCTAAGAGGGATGTGAATAGATTCCAGTCAGCGGTATTTAGTTTCCATTTTGGTTTGCCTACTTGAATGTCTTCTGTATTTCTGTACGTTAATTTTGTGATTATGGGCAAATGGTCGCTTTCATATGGATGAGATAATGTGTCCCATGTAAGGTGTGGAGCGAAATAAGGTGTTGTGAATGTTAAGTCAATAGCTGATTGCGTACCGGATGCTGTGCCAAAATGAGTTGGTTTACAGTTGTTCAGTGTAATTAGATGTTCAGAATCTATGACCGATTCGATTATTTTCCCTCTAGTGTTCGTAGTAATGCAGCCCCATAATTTGTTGTGACTGTTGAAGTCACCTAGGAGAATGAACAGCGGAGGGAGTTGTTGAATGATGTTTTTTAAGTCTGCTTCGGTGAAAGGTGATTGGTTAGGAAGATAAAGGTTGCAAATTGTAATCTTTTGTTTGAGTTGAACAGAAATGGTTACGGATTCAAGTGGAGTATTTACTAGTATTTCTTCGGAAGAATATAAGTCTTTTATGAATATTGAGATACCTCCGCTAGCTCTGATTGCGTTAGTTCTTATTTTGGTATAATTTGTGTATCCTTTTAGTGTGTTTTTTTTATAGTTTGTAAAATTTGTTTCTTGTAGACAAATGATTTCAGGGCAGTATTTGTTTATTATTATTTGTAAATCACTGATTCTTTTGTAGAAACCATTTAGGTTCCATTGTAGTATGTTATATTTTGTATTATTGTGCTGCATTGTAGGTTTTATTTTTATATGTTAGATTTACGGTCTTGTGAAGGATTGATATGTGTCGTTGTTTAATTTATTGAAATATGAATTAAGCTTCTGATTCGTTAGAATCATAGGGTTCTGCGTTTAACGTTTTTGTGAAACGGGTTAATCTGTTTTTGATGCTACCATTTTGTAGGGTCGGTTTGATAGACATAATAATGTCCAATAAATCTTCTTTTGATATATTGTATTCATTATAAATTGTAGGTGGTTTGAAGTGGCCTTGATTATTTTCAAAAATGTGTTTAAAGGTAATAAAGTCGATTTTAAAATTGTTTTGATCGGTGAAGAGTTTTTTTGCTGGTTCTAGATATGCATCGATATTTTCTAAAAATGTTGTTAGTGCTGCTGATTTTGATTTTTTGTTCTTTTTCTTTTTTTTTTCGATGATTTCGTTTTGGGGGGTCACTGGGTTTTGTGGAGCAGGCATCGAATTTGAGTTTCCATTCGGTTCTAATGGAGATGGAGGTGGAGAGTGAGTTAGAAATGAGTCAGGTAGAGATCTTTTATTTCCTGTTGGTTGATCAATATCCATATGGATAACGTCAGAGTTTGGAATCGCATCTAAATTTTGAAGTGTTGGTTTTGATGTGATCGATGATGTTGGTGGAAGATTTGATGGTGATGTAGGCTCAGAAGCGATATTGGGTGTATCAAGTGGAGATGTGTCGGTGTCCGATGTGGAGGTAGGTACTATAGGGGCATTATATGTATTTGACGAAGCATCTAATTTAGACGGCGTGTTTGCAATGGGTTGATCGTTGTTTACCTGTGACTTTATGTTGTGTGAATTAATCTGGTTTGAGCAATGAGACGCAATGTGACCTTGGACCTTACACAAGTAGCAGGTTAGGGAGTCATCAGATAAAAAGATCCTGTAGTTGGTGTCTTCGTAATTTATAAGTATGGTAGGTGGGAGTTTGATAAGATCGTCATGTTGGATAAAAGTTTGTCGACGAAAACTTAAAATATGCGTGAAATCTTCAACCTGAATTCCGGCCCTTAACGGTGTTATAGGGCTACAAAGAGGTATATTTAATTTGATAAATTCGTTTGCGATTATGTCAGGCGGTATATTAGGATATACGTTAGATAATATTATTCTTTTATTCGGATTGAAAAATTTTCATAATTTGAATTGTTGGTGTTGTATTGTGATAAATGGGTTATTATCAATTAGATTATTTATTAATGAGCTGCTTGATAGGAATATACATAAGCGACCTTTAGATATACGGGACGCAAATAGAATATTAGACGGTTGGACTAAGTTGCCGATAGCGATGATATAATCTTTGTGTGGGATGTTGTCGTCTATATCGATTAATAAGGCTTGGTCTTTTTTGGGTATTAAGCTGTTTGCTACAGTTGAGGCGAATGATTGTTGATATCCGTGTTGATAGAACTGGTTGAAGTGTTGACGTTGGGTGAATTTTTTGGTGACATTTGATGTAGTGGTTTAGGATTTGATGTGATTTTTAAAGAATTTGGTTTGGGTATGTTTTTGGGTGTAGTTGGTGACGTTTTATTTTTTTGTTTTTGTACATCTTTTGAATAAGGTGGTTGAAGAATGGAGGGGCTTTTTGAAGCTGGTGGTTTTGTAAACATTTTATAGTGTTATGGGCTTGCGCCCGCTGGGTGTATTGTATATTAGTAGGGCAGAGGACTTGTAGCATTTGCATATTTGTTTTACACAGTCACAAAAATAGCAGAGTACGAAACAAATACGTTTCATGCTTTCACAAAGCTAGTTTTGAAATTTTATTTTGCATATAAATGCATATTTTGAGTCTTTTTTGTTTTTAGGGCATATTTTACACTTTTATACGCTATTTTATACTTTTTAAGACATATTTAACTTAATTCAATTTTTTCCACATCGACATTTTTATTTTAAACAATACAGTCAAAATATTTGGAGAAAAATTTATTTATTTTAAATTTTTGTCGAATAATATGGTTTTTGACTGTCCGTGGCACACATTTTTCCTAGAAGCGCTTGCAGAGAATCGCCGATATACCAATAATATTAATTTGCTGTAATTAATTTTATTAATAGATAGATAACAATCTAACGTCGTACACTAACATACAACATCACCGCCTTAGTGAGCTGTGTGCGCACAATGCGGGCTTTTATTCGATAAGGATTTATTTATAAAACGTTTCTAGAAACGACAATAAACGATAATAATCAATATTTTAGTATATTTTAGTCTCAGTCACTAGTCAGTTCTGCGGAATGTACATTCGTGTTATCGTGCCGACTTATTATCCGTACTATAAATTTATTTGAAAGTTTTTATTTGTAATAAAATGCCGAAAGATAAACAGCCTTTAAGTAGTCGGTTAAAATGTTTTGTGTCTGAGTTTGGTGCCTGTACGTTTTCGACCGACGGTAAAGTCCTGTACTGTAAGTATTGTGACGTTAAAATAGGAAGTGAAAAACGGTTTAATGTTACGCAACACATTAATACAGACAAACACAAAAAATCGATTATGCGTAAAGAAAAAAACCAAAATGTACATGAATTGGGAAAAGTACAACAATTGGTGAGTAATTCTAAAAAATCATCTTTCAATAAAGACTTATGTTCTGCAATGCTATCAGCCAATATACCTCTTAATAAGCTAGGTAACATTCAATTTAAACAATTTTTGGAAAAATATACGGGGAAACAAATTCCGGCCATTACTACTCTACGCAAAGGCTATGTCGATGAAATTTATTCTGAAACTATAAATAAAATTAGAAATGCTATCACTGGTAAAAAGATCTGGGTATCAATAGATGAGACCACTGACTCATTAGGCCGATACATTGCAAACGTAGTAATCGGTACTCTTGAAACCAATGGTCCAGGCCAGACATTTTTATTGAATTCCGAAGTACTGACCAAAGCTAATCATTCAACTATTGCGAAATTATTTGATAATTCAATGCATCTATTGTGGCCAGAAGAAGTGCGTTACGACGACGTCCTATTGTTTTTAAGTGATGCGGCGCCTTATATGGTGAAATCCGGGAAGTCAATTCAAGTATTTTATCCTAAAGTTATTCACGTTACTTGTATTGTGCACGGGCTTCATCTTATTGCTGAAAAAATTCGTTCAAATTACTGCAAAGTCGATAAAATTATCGCAAATGTCAAAAAAGTATTTTTGAAGGCGCCTTATCGTGTTGCAATATTTAAAGACAAAGCGCCCAATATTCCACTACCACCGGCACCTATTTTAACAAGATGGGGGACGTGGATAAGAGCCGCTGTGTATTACTGTGAACACCTTGAAATTATTAAATCTATTGTCGACGCTTTGGATAAAGAAGACGCTATTTCTATTGCAAATTCACAAAAGCATTTTTCTGAAGCAAGCCTTGCGGCCAATTTAGTATTTATCAAGTCACATTTTGGATTTTTACCTGATACAATTACCAGTCTTGAAGCAAAAAATATTTTACTTAGTGATGCTATTGGTGCAGTGCAAAATGTTAGTTTGAAATTGAGTCAAGTCCCTGGTCCAATTGGAAAAATTGTTAAAGAAAAGATGAATGATGTTCTGAAAAAAAATATTGGATATCAAAGTTTAATTCGAATTTCAAACATTTTAAATGGCGGAGAAACTTCAATGGACGAACTACCCGAAAATTTAAGCACAAACGATTTGATCTACTTTAAATACGCTCCAGTTAACTCTGTCGATGTTGAAAGATCATTCTCAATGTTCAAAGTTCTTTTGGCAGACAACCGACAATCTTTTCAGTTTGAAAATTTAAAAAAACATTTGATCGTTCAATGCAATTTTCAAGGTAAAAGTATTATTAACATTAATTAAATATGTATCAGCTAAAATTATTTTTACTAAACCATGGATTTTATTTTTTTTATAGTGCCAGAAGAAGAAGTATAAAATTAAGAAAATTAAGAAAAATGTATTTTGCTTATTTGGCTATGATATAAAGTATATTTAAACTATGTAATTATTTTGACTTGTTTTAAATGCTATTTATTTATTTACTTTTAAATGAAAATGCTAAAAAAATTTTTAAGTGCATATTTTAAGTGCATATAATTGGGTTTTTAAGTGCATAAGTGCTTGCATATTTACAGCTTTTTTAGAGCTATAAGTCCTCTGCCCTATATATTAGCTAGTAGTATTAATAACGAGCATATTACCTGCGATACGGTGCGTGTATAGTATACTGCTATCGAGAGCAATTAAAATCGGTACTCGTGAAACGCGATAAGTAACGTGTAGTCTGTACGGAGTCTAACAACGAACTGTAAAAATACTTTTATTTAATCCTACAAGGACAAAATCATAGTTACAATAAATTATTTGGCTATTATTTATACACACTGTAATAATACAATAAAAAAAAAATTAAATTAAAATAATTTAACATTAAAAAAAAAAAATGATTTCTGTTTCCATTTAAAATTAATAAAAAGAACCGGATGGGCCTCGCTCTGCTGTACAGTTAGGGGTGGAGTGCACCTCGTTTATAGGATAGGTTATTATTACAATGGATTTGTTAAATTTGAATGCAATGATAGATATCATTGTATACGAATAACGATTCTGAATGGAGTTAATATGTTTGTCTAGGATATAATACATTGTTATTTATAAATATTGTAAAAAGTATATTTTATTTTGAAACGATAAATATATTTTTCAATAAGGATAGGTTGGCAGTTGCATACAGCAACATAGTTTGTCAGTCTAAAATATTATACATTATATTATATTTTACATGTAATTTTATGTCAATATTCGCTGTTCAAACGCTTATAAAAAAAATTGTGCCTATGGATTTTAATAATTTTTGAATGACAATAAGAACTACTTCTGTGGAATCTTTGATTAAATTTTCAAGTATTTTATAGGAGCCAAATTTTTTTTATCACCGATTATAAAAAAAAAAATGTAAAAAAATCGAATATTTTAAATGCCTGTAAGTGGCTTAAAAATCAATATAATATTTTGAAAAAAATATGACATAAAGGAAATACCAATCTTAACAGCTGGTAGAAATTTCTAAAATCTACGACTTATACTTTTTGCATTATAACAAATATTTAAAATCGTTTGAGAATAAATCGATATTTTATGCAATTTCGTAAACATTTAAATTTCAAACAGTCATAAAATTTTTTCCTCTAAGTCCGATAGAAATTTTTTATTAAAGATTTTTGAAGATTAGCTCATAGATAACCTAGTATTAAAATTTTGAACCTTAAATATGAACAGAAAAAATTTTATAAATTTTTATCTACAAAATAACTTGCAAATTATCGTGATTTTTACACATTTTATACAAATTTGAGCATTAAGGGCTTATAAAAAAAATTTGAGTAAACTGATCACCGATATTTTTAAGTTACGATAAGTTTAACTTATTATAAACCTTGTAATAAATTTTCAAGAGTTTTCGGTTTGCCAATTAAATTTTATAGATGTTTAAAACAAAAATTTAAATTGTCTATAAATAAGTCAAAATATGTCAAAATACTTTGAAAACTTAACCATGTATAGAAAACGTCAATATAAAGATTTGGTGAAAATTTCAAGTTGTTGCGATTTTTGGTTTTTGAGATAGAGTATTTTAAAAAAATGTAATTAGTAAAAACGTGATTTTGCGTAAAATTTCCCGTTTTTTCGTAATTTTTTTTATCGTTTTTTTCCATTTTTTTAAAAAGTTTTAAAAAGTTGGATTTTAGACTAGCCAAAGTACCATCTACATTCACTTTCCTTTCAGAAAAGTTGCTACTTAAGCAAATCTTTTTTTTTATTTTATTTTATTTAAAATATAATTACAATCTATATACAACAATTTAGTACAATAAGTAATTTAGATAATAGTATTTACATATCGAGAATAACAGATGGGGGAGGGCACTCAGTAGTGCCACCCGACAGATTAAATTAGAAGGTCTCTAGGCCAGGAGCGTTTTAAACGTCTCTGGGGGTTATCAGGGATTGTTAGAGAAGATATGCGTTTTATTAATGGATTGTAATGTTGGATTAACTTGGAATGAAAGGAGACGTAGTGAGACTTTGTTAATTGAGAGAGCGATGGAATATTTAGATCTTTGTGGAGATTATTATTTGTGATAAACCATGGAGCAGAGACAATTTGCCTCAGACAGATAGACTGGAATGCCTGAATTGTTCTCGTGTTGGAGGGTTTGGCAGAGCCCCAAATCTGGATGCCATAGGACCAAACAGGTCTGATGATGGTTTTGTATATTAATAGTTTATTTTTTAATGATGTCTTGGATCTAAGAAGTGGGCGGAGTAAATGGAGTCTAGAGTTGACTGTTTTTCTTTTATTTTAAGGTGTTGGGCCAATGTGAGGCGCCTGTCAAAGATCAAACCTAGGTATCGTATTGTCGGGGTGATTGGGATTTGGTTATTATTAAAATATACAGAGGGGCAGTCACCTGGTCTAAGAGAGAAAGTGATAAAGGATGATTTAGCTTCGTTAATTTTGATCTTTCAGCGGTTTGACCAAAGTTGAATTGAGTTGAGATGATTTTGTAGCCGGAGAGATACTACCTGGGGGTCATGATTTGAAGCCAGGATTATCGTGTCGTCAGCATATGTACCCAGTGATGTATGAGGAGAGGTCAGAGTGTCGTGGGCGAATATAGAGTATAAGAAGAGAGCTATGTCACTTCCTTGAGGGAGTCCAGCTAGTATTTGGAAGTTTAACGAGTAGCTGTTGTTAACGCGAACACAGAAGGTGCGATTTTTGAGGTATGATTTTAAGAGAAGGTAGTAGAGGGCAGGGAGGAATTTTTTGAGTTTGAAGAGAAGTCCTTCATGCCACACCTTGTCGAACGCCTGGGCCACGTCAAGGAGTACAGCCGCACAGTAAAGTTTTGATTCCATGCTGGTAGAGATTAAGTCGACAGTGCGGTGGAGCTGGTGGATGGTGGAGTGCTTGGACCTGAATCCAAATTGGTGGTTTGGGATGATGTTGAATTTGTCCGATAGTGGAAGTAGCCTTTTGAGGAGTATTTTTTCAAAAATTTTTGCGAATGTAGGGAGGAGAGAGATTGGTCTATAGGCAGACGGGATATCAGGCGGTTTGTCCGGTTTTGGAATTAGGATTATGTTTGAGTGTTTCCAGGCTGTAGGGAAGTAGGATAAACGAAACATAGAGTTGAAAATTAGAGCTAAAAGAATGATAGATTTTTCAGGGAGGTGTTTGACAACTAAGTTGCTTATTAGGTCGTGTGCCCAGGGGCTTTTTTGGTTGGGAGTTTGCGGATGATGCATTGAATTTCACCCGGGCTAGTATGTTTGGCAAGGAGGGCCATAGGGAGAAGGGATTCAAGAAATCTAGTAATATTTAGAGTATGAATTTTATTTGGGATGATATTATGTGATTTGAAAACGTTAGCTAAGTGTTCGGCGAAAATGCTGGCTTTATCGGAGTCAGAGAAGGCCCACGAATTGTTTGGCATACGGAGTGGGGGCATAAACGGAGATTTGATTGAATTTTAGGGGGGGCTTAAATGTCAATTGTTGCAAAATAAGTACCTATTTCAATATTTTATACTACGAAATTTAATAATTTCGGGGGGCTAAGCCCCCCCCCCAATTTCCGCCTATGAGTGGGGGGGATGGTAGCTTATGATAGATTAATATTTTAGTGGCCTTCCATAAAGATGAGTCTTTAGTTGAGAGGTTTTGGATGTGGTTTTAATAACTTTCGTTTTTGAGTTTAAGAATAGCTTTGTTTATTTTATTTTTCAGATAATTAAACGTTGCTTTGTCCGATGGGTATTTAGATCTATGCCATTGGGTTCTGGCTCTGCGTTTATCTGCGAGTAAGAGTATGATATGGGCAGGAATATTAGTATTATTCCGGGGTGGAGGATGGTTACTCGAGGCAGCGGAGGCAGAAATTTGAATAGTGGAAGTTAAGGAAAGGATGGCGCTGTCGATTTCAGAGGTAGTTTTTAGGGAGGGTTTAAGGTTTATGTTGTCGGTTACTAATTTTTTGAATTTAGGCCAGTTTACTCTACCAGAAGTAAGGGAAGGTTTAATTTGTTTAGTAGCCCAGGCATCCACCTCAAGATAAATTGGGGTGTGGTCAGAGGAGAGATCGTTTAAGTTTGATATGGTTGAGTGTATGTGGTTTGGAATTTTGGAAACGAATATGTCAAGGATATCAGGAAGTCTGTTACAGTGAGAAGGCCAGTAAGTAGGAGAAGGGGGGGGGAGATTACTGAGTAGTTCATAGTGTCGTATACGCCACGCAAAGGCTTGACGTATAACAACACTAAAACAAAGTATTTGTCGGTTGTTGGACACTCTAACCGTCAAACAAGCACGTAAAGAAAAACCTAATAATTGGCCCGGATGACTACCTTATTAAGTGACAAAGAAGACGATCTAGCACTGCTTAATAGGATAGTCGAAAACAGGTTCTTTAAAAGGCTTACTTTCCCTTACGGCTCTAAAGTTATTTTACACTCGAAACAATTGACAAAGAATAAGATCTAGCACTGGATGTTTCGAGCGTGAGTTAATCTTCACCTAAACAATATTGTACTCTCCCCTCAAACTGACAAAGAATATGATCTAGCACTGGATTGAGGTTTAAAAAATACAATATAGTTTTAATACCCTTTTTGTAAGTGTACCAACTTTTTCATATACTCACACAAAATACTTAAAATAGATAAATTACCAAACTTGAACACCTTTTACAATTATGATCAAAACCTTTTAATTAAAGAAAAACAAAAATATAATTAGTACAAAAAATAAAAGAATGACCGATCACTTCACTCGTGAATCGGGCAGCGTTCCGTCCTCCGCATCGATGGCAGTAGAACGAACCCCCATCACGTCCTTCCGGCGGCGTTTTATTCTATTGCCATCTATCTGGTCAGCATTTCCTGAAGGTGGTATGTGTGTGTGAGTTTGCTGACCAACTAAATTAGATGTTAGGTACCATCCACATTTTAGTGATGATACAACAATAGTGTCTAAGACAGATTTAAGTGCACGGCCTCTGGTGTTAGAGGAGCGGTTTCCCCAGTAGGGGTGTTTTGAGTTGAAATCACCTTCAACTATGAATTTTTGACCTAATGTGGAAAAAAGGTTTGAAATTCGACAGACGAAATTTTGGGTCCCGGGGGACAGTAGATTGCAGAAACGGCAATGGGGGTAGAGTTGACAAAGTTGACTTGGATTGAAGTGACTTGTAAGTAGGGTTCAGAGTGTGGGGCTAATTGATGACGGGATAAATTGTTTTTAATGTAGATAGCGGTACCAGCGAGGGCAGTACCGTCCGGATGGCAAGTATGATAAACTTGATATCCAAATATTTTTGAGTGAGATGTGGGGGTAAAGTGCGTTTCGGAGATAAGGGCGATGTCGATATTTTTAGCTTCGAGAAAGCATTGGAATTCGTGCTTATGTTTGGAAAGACCATTGGCGTTCCAGGAGATTATGGACAGGGGAGAGTTTAGATTAGAATTTAGAGTCATTGGTAACAACTAATTTATTGATGAGAGAGGAGAGGAGGGTTATTAGAAGTGTGGTGAGTGATTGGAGCTCATGAATGAATGATGTCAGTTGATTTGAGAGAGGGTTTTCGGGAGGGGAGTCGTTAGTAGGGGATTGGGTTTTACCTTTTGTTGCGCTGGCGAAGGAGTTCTGTCGGGTGGCCGAACTGGTTTGTACAAGGTTAGGGTTGGTCTGTCGAGAGATGTCCGAACTGGTGAGGTTTACATGGCTGGTGGTAGATGGGTTTCTTGAGTGTTGATAGTAGTTGGTTTGGGTGAGGTTCTTGAGTTTGGAGTTTCTTGATCGCAACAGAGTTTTGTGTTTGATGCATCCCTTATAGTTTGCAGGGTGTGCTTCCCCACAGAGAGCGCAGGATGCCGGGGTGTCCCTTGATTTTTCACAGAGTTCAGAGAGGTGACTTTGGCCGCAGCGGACACAACGAGGATCGCGATTGCAATAAGTTTTGGTGTGGCCGTAGTCTTGGCATCTATGGCACTGGGGAAGGTCCTTCCGGGAGTGAGGCTCTTCGACTTTAATTTTGGTGTAGCAATGTGAGGTAAGTTTGAAGATATTTGGGTTTTCAGGAGCCGGGTCTAGATCGACGAAAAAAAGCGGGAGAGGAGATTTAGATAGTCTTGCCTGGATATTAGAGATGTTTCTTACAGCGAAGCCCTTATAAGTTAGTTCATCCTTATTGGAATTTGTGTCCGTCGTTGGGTGAAGATTTATTTTTACAACCCGATAGGGCTTATCAGCTTTGACTTGGTAAGTAAAATACTCGAATTTGTTTTCGTTTAGCAGATGTATAATAAGGCGATAGAATTCGATTTTGGTCGTAGTGAGTTTTAGGTGTTTGGTAGACGATTTGCATTCGAAACCGTTTTCGCCCGTGTTCGACAGTAAGGATTTGCAAAAATCGTTACAATCGACTGGTGTGGTGATGAAGATAGGTGGCGGAGTTGTAGGAGAAAGTTCATTTGTTTGTTCAGTCGTATCCATGGAGTCGGAGGTAACCACTTCACTAAGTGCTTCATAGCGATTTGGCGTGGAGAAATTGGAGGTGTTAGTTTTAGAGATTTTATGCTCTTTAGTTTTTGGAGAAAGATCTGGCGAAACGAGACGTTTGGATTTATTAGTAGACCATGATTGGTTATCGGAATCATCGGAGAGATTACGTACGTCGCTGTTTAAGTTAGTATTGATAGTTAATTTCTTATTTACGTTTTTATCGGTCGGCTTGGGAGGCCGATTAGAGTTATTTTGACTCGAGACATTAGCACGAGCGGAATTTTTATTTTTACCTTGAATCGAGCATCGTCGACTAGAGATAGCGAGCAACGGTAGGCAATTAGACCGATACAGTGGCGGCTATCAAACAAAAAAAAGGTATATCAAAATTTGAATTTAGTTACCCACCCACCAACCCTGGTACCTATACAATTTAGTGCTTAACCAATAATTTACATTATTCTACCCACCTATTAATAGAAGAAAAAATAGTTTAAGATTTATTTTCATTTAATTTAGCAATTTGTACAATATTAATTTATTTAAAAATATTTTTGTCTTTATCTTAATCTAGATAAACGTAAAAATTATTTGATTATATTTCTGTTTACAAAAATAGATTTTTATTGAAAATTCCGCAGGCTATTATATCAGCAAGCCACTGTCAGACAAGTGACGTCGTCGTGTACCTATTTATACTTATCTATAGAGTCGCCAAGACTATAGAATAGATTTTATAATATAATAATAATAATATGTTTGTATGCTGTGGTCGTATACTTGTATAGTTGTATCTATACTATTGTTCTGTGATAATAAGTATACCAAGCCGATATAATTTCACTATACTTAAATTGTTTAATGTTGGGCACTTATTACTTAGGTACCTACTGCCTTAATAGTTAATACTTACATTATTAATACAGCATATTAAGGTAGCCATCGGTTGGTTTATTAAATTAATAATATATTTTTCTTATTCAGTTAGGAATACCCGCCATGGCCTATGACCACCCACCCAATTATAAGGTGTATCGACGGATACACCTTGAGCATAGGATAGCCGCCACTGGACCGATAAGCAGGTCGGCCGGTAACACGCACGGAACAGGCGGGCAGACGCCGCCCAAGTTACCGATTTTCGATTTTTGGGACAACCACGGGTCCGATTAAAGAAAGGTAGACTTTATGTTTGAGGTTGAGACAATACAAATGTTTAGAAACTTTAACGAAAAAATTCGGTGGTGATTGACTCGCACAGCTAGTACTATAAGCGGAACGACGAAATAACAATGTTACGCTGACGGCTGACATAACGCGTATGCTTAAGCAAATCGAAGCATTTTTACTGCCAAAAAAGGTGTCGTCAGACACAAAAAAAAAAAATAAAAAAAAAAACACACATCATTGTAAAACCAATAGATTCCATCACTCCGTTCAGAATCTAAAAAAAAACCACTAGCACAAATAATAAAAATAATTATGGCAATAGTCGCATAGGATACATATGTTACACGGACGAGTTCAATCGTATAAAACTGTGTCCAATCGATAAATAAATCATAAATAGTAATAAAGATATGACATAAACGATAATAGTAGGATACAGTAGTAACCTGCGCGACTAACGAAGGATTAAGCATTATATTATTATTATACGTAAGGCTTAACAAATTAACGTTACAGAAAATCTAAGTTGTAATGAAGAAAAACAATAATTAAATTAAATTGAAAAGGTTATAAGGATGTACAGGATAGCGGATCAAAAACGACCACATTTGAAATTAACGCCACACTTTTAATTTTTGAATTACTAAGATGAAAAAAAACCCAGGTTTAGCAAATGTCGGAAAGTTTTTATGAAATATGAAAAAAAAAATTATGTATGGAATAGAATGTCTGATAAATGGCGTCCACGCATAGTGATGTATTCTTGGAGGCGCTCACCAAAGTTTGTCATCACTTTCTCCAACATTTCTATTGTAATTGATGCAATTTTACTTCTAATTGAATCTTGTAAATCGGCCTATGTTCGTGGCTTATTTACATAATCTTTTGACTTCAAGTACCCAAACAGGAATAAGTCGCTGGGAGCAAGATCGGGCGAGCGAGATGGCCATAGAACGTCACATTTTAAAATTTCCAACATGCGCACACTAAATTGTTCACGTGGAAAGATCTTCTTTCATACACCATTTTTGTAGAAGTAGACAAGCATTATCTTGCAAGGATGAAATTTTAAATATTTATTTAAAATGGTTTAAAGGCTCCGATACGAAATTCTGAGTGCTTGAGCGCGGTGTCTCGTTGATCGTCATGGGCTTTCTCAACAGGAACTTGAATACGTGCTATATTTTCTGATGTCACTATATGGGGAACACTTCTAGGAATCTTTGGGGCCACATTACCATGTTCCCGAAAATCCTTAAACCATTTTAAAATCGATCGGCGGTTGGGAACAACTGCACGTGGAGGAAGTCAGAATAAGTCCACAATCGACTCATTGTTTCCGAAAAATGTCTCTACGGCAAACGAGCGATGTTGAATACTCCACTGTGCCATTGCAACTAAACTTCCTGTCACGTACTACACAATGAAATGTTCGGAAATATTGTGCGATATCCCTTCTCAAAGTTACGCATACCTCAAAATGTGTCGTTTTTGCTCCGCCACTCTGTATAACATTATATAAATATGACACGGTCGTGTCACACGGATACCGCGATCTCACCCGTCACACCCCTTTGTCTGTGTAACATCATAAGTTCGATTATCAATCGGGACGCCCGAGCGATTAAAGGAACCAGTTTTGGTGATGGCGAGGTGTCACGAAGCGTTCGCGGACGGTGAGCCGACCGCTGCGAACGACGACGAGTTTTTTTCGTCTGCTTTTAGCTGTCTTCGTGGCCTTTTATTTAATTGTTTGTGTCTTATAAATTTATTTTTATTATAATCTCGTGCGACTTATTATCATTATTAATTTTCCATATTTCATTATTATTATTATAATAATAATAAATATAATTATTATAGTTCAGAAATTTTTCTTTTCTTTTTTTTTTTTATAATTTATATTATATTTTTCTTTATTATTAATATTATTAATATATTATTGTGGTGTGTGTAATTGTGCTACGTGACAAATATAATATAATGTAGCGTGAATAGTTTACAGGTGTACGTCCAGTTCATATATCCGGTGTATATATTCAGGTATTTATACTTAGGTATTCCGGTGTTATCGCGTGGATTCCTTCAATACCCTGATTGAATTTTTTCATTTGACATTTTTATTTTTATTTTTTAATAGACATTATATAATACGACTTGACAGTAAGTCTGAATTTTAAATGAGACAAGATAAAGAAATGTGGAGGTAAATCTAAGTTTTTGTGCATAAATTGAAAAAAAAACTAGTTACGTCCAAGTTAGTACAACAGCGAACTATCATTAGCAAACTTGCATCCAACATTATCACCGTTTGTATGCTCCGAATCTTATGTAAACAAATATCTATTATGTGTGTTAAGTTAGGATAAACTACAATTTTGCGCAATAAATTAATCTCTTCATTAGTTCAAATATAGCCAAGACAATATCATGGCTAAATATTGGAACAAACAAAAGCATATTTGCAATTAAAATCCTAAAATAATGATTTGAATAGCTGTTAAATATTTCTTATTTCAATTGTTTTTAATAGGTACTGGATTAAAAATGTATACGCTATTTTAAAAAACAATTTTGGTACAGGAAACTCGTAGGAGTAAAAAAAAAATAAAACACATTATTGTACAAATATCATATAATTGTTATATTTCTATGATAAAATACAATAAAACAATGTCTGCTATCGATTTTCTTTATATATAATATATAATGTATGTATTTATAAGATTAATAATCAAATATCACAAAAATTTCAAATCAAACAAGACTTCATGAACATAAAAAACATAAATTCGTACGTCATCCATCGGCATGAATTACACGCCGAATTCAGAGGAAAAAACAACTAAATCAAGCTTTAATTATTATAATTTTTAATATTCTCTAGTTGGTCATGAAATCCAGTTTGAAAGAACATTAATTATTTACACCTTAACAATTACATAACCACGATTATTCTTTTTAAATATTCATATTATTATAATTATCAGTATAATAATAGTTTTTACGAATTTTAAAAAATATAAATATAAATAAGTTAAAATAGTTTTCGATTAAAACAGAATAAATGGATCAGTCAACTGGTTTCAAACGTTAATGCGATTTAAAATTATAATTATTATAATAACCGTATATCGTGTTACCGTTTGAATTCACATGTAACAATTTATTAATAATATATATGTTCAATAAACACTCAGTTTTTAAAAGTTTATTACATAATGTAACAAAAACAGTGGAATTAGGTACAACAGTACAGGTTGATGGTAATTGGGTAAGGAAGTTTTATTAAAATCATGAAAAATAATTAAATCTTACATTATGGAATACTAGCGTTGGCTGCAGTTAACTATTATTATAAAAACCTGGAAGGCCTACATAAATACTAAATAGGTAATGTCAAGTCATTAATAGTTAGATACTAAAGAAATTTGTATATAGTAAATACTAGATTTTAAATGATAGTATGCACGGTAGCTTATTATTAGAGAAGTAGTCTACCTTGGAAAAATTTATATTTTCATTTATCATACTATGATAACAAAGTATACATTTAAAATTATTTATATATAAAATGAATATATATTAGTAAATTTGACTTAAATTACAAAACTAAAGATTTACAACAAATAATGGAACTAATAGATTTCAAAACAACGTGTCATTAGGGCAAGTAAAAGAAAAAAAATTTAATACTATTGAGCTTCAACATTCTTTATCTTTTGCAAATTAATTCAATGACTACAATAGAATATACATTTGACACCTAGAAAAATAAATCAACAAAAAAAAAAAAAAAAAAAACGAATAACTATTTTAAATATGTCCAGCTGTTAATTAAAATAAAAATATTCTACACAAATAATTTTATTTGTATTTTTTCAGTTTCCTTAAATTGAGAAAGGCTATATATAAATTAATACATACATCTTCATATACAAATTGTGTTAACATGGCTAAAATTAATTTATTGATTCATTGAGTAACAAATAATTTCAAGTTTTCCAATCAAGTGAATCATAGATAACTCATAACAATATTATGAAATAGAGATGTCTTTTGACAAACAGCACCTATAATAGTTTTAATAATTAATAGTTATAATCAAGACATCACTCAAATGTATTAATTACCAGGTTATACTATAATTTAAAGAAATCCATTTTAATACCAGGGCAGTACAATTTAAATATAGTCAAAAATAAAATTTGTATAGAAAATAATTACATTAAACAAAACATGGTATGTACATATATGTATCAATTTTAGGTATATTATTAAGTTTAAAGTTGATGTTTAAAAATTTTATCCAATACAATTTAATCAAACATTATGCACACTAATTTTGTGATATTATATAATAGTATCAGATAATTATTATTATTGATTGGAAATTCTGCTAAGAAATTAATCCATAAGCTAACACACATTGTACAGATAATAATGTATAAATATATGTATGTAATATATATATAAATATTAGCCTTCCATGACTAGCACTAAGGGAAATTAATTAATTAATTCCTAATTCCACTTAATTATTAATTGTTAATTTAGCTATTTAGGTAATTAAAAAAAAATAACAATATATACATAATTAATAAAAAAATATACATTTTGTCAAAAGAAAAAATGTCATCCCAGTATCCTTCCAACTACTAATATACATTTTGTAATGTTCTCGAAAGAAAATTTTAAAATATCTGATGTAGAGGCTTTCAAATTAAAGATTATAAATAACACAAATTAACCCAAAATAATTAAATTATTAAATAACTAAAAAAAAAAACAACAAACAAACAATACCTAATGGACTTCCATGAGCTATTTTATTCACATTGTATTATATGATAGTTTCTTAAGCCATATACCTACTCTATTTTTAAAACAATTAACAACAAACAACACATATATGGCCATTACAATACACTTGGGAAATGTATTAACCACTATGTAACAAAAAACAAAATAATAATATAAAATAATAATAAATTAATAAAAATACATTTTATTTTAATGTATTCTAACAATAAAAACGAAAAAGAAATATCCAGCTGAAATTAATTAAAAGTATTAAATAGATATTTACACAAGATGATTTTGTCTTTTATTTTTCATTTATGTTAGTACGCAAGACTATTAATTTAATTATGGTAACAAACATAAGTATATTATACACTTTTTAATTTGAAGAGATTTTTCTTAGATTTATTAGTTTAGCAAAAAGCACTATGTTCATTTTTTGAATGGTAGACCAAAACAAAAATTTGTGACTCAATAAATATTCTAACAATTTAATTACAACAAGGAAAAGCAAATAAAGTAAGTATGGACTCAATAAATATTCGACTTTGAAAGACATGCAGGAACATGAACTTTATTTTTTGATAATTATTATCTGATTAATACTCAATAAAATAAATTAAAGCACAAATGTATGTTAATAAGGACGGTCTTTGCAGAAATTGAGCAAACCAAATATGTAATTTTGTTAAATTGGGTCAGTTAATAATATTTATTTAATATTTAAAACTCTTTGTGATTGATTTTACATATGTTAACGAATAATAACGCCCAAGACACTTAGAAAAAACAAAAATGGTTTGAAATTTGCACTAAAATTTTTTACAGAAAATCAACAAACCTAATCTCTGACAATTCTATAGTATTATACCATTACATTTTATTTAACTACATCATATTCAAGAGGACTATTCTATACAATTAAATACAGTTAAGTTATTCAATGAAACAAACATTGGCCTAATGCCATTATGGCCACTGTAAAAATTAAAAAAAAAATTAACCTAACCTCTACAGTTGTTAACTTCACATTTTATTATTATTATTATTATTATTTTTTTATTTTAATATTTATATTTTTGTCTTTTTTAATTATTTGAATTTAAAAGTCAGAAACAAAATTTAAGTAGTACAAAAATTAAAAATGAATATTTTCTTTTATAAGAAAAACGTAATGTATATATCATCTTAGTTTTAAATAAGCTGATCAAAAAACAGTAGTATCATAAACAAAGTGTTGTATAACATTATGAAACTAGAATATTATCAATTCTATGTTTATTATTATTATTATTATTAGATATTTCATGCCAATAAAAATTTAAACAAAAAAAGTTCAATAAGAATGTAGAAAAGATATTGGTTATATGGATATATGGATGCGGATGTCAAATTTATCAAGTTGTTTTAACGGATTACTTTCACATTTTTTTCTTCTAAAATAATACAATCAAAATAAAAGTAATTTTAACACATAAATGACAATGCATAAATTAAAAATTTATAAAATTACTCACATAGCACAATATTAAAATAAAAGACAAAACAAAACAACAATGCTAATAAATTATAAGTATATATAAATATAAACTGAAATATAATGTAAGTATTCTGTAATTATATGGTAGTTGAAAAATATAACAATACTGTGATAAGCAACATAAATTTTTTTACTGGATTTTTGTATTAACTACAATTTTGCTCAACTAATAAGTATAGTAGAAGCTTTTAAATTTGTTCTAATCCAGTCGTTCAGTCATTTAATACAAAACAAATTTATTTTTATATACAAAAAATAACAAATATTAAATATTGTTAAAAATTAAATATTAATGCAACTGAAAATTTGAGGTTAAGCATAATATAATAAATTTATTAAAATCTAAAAACATAATTGGAAAGTTAAATTGGAGAAATTAATGACAAATATTTATTGAAATATTATACTTGTTTAATGTTAATCATAATACTATGTCAATGTAAATTATGACAACAATTAATCCAAGATAATTATATATATATATATATATATATATATATATATACCATGAAACATAAACCTATGGCTCTTTATGTATTATTTAATTATTTATCACAGTTATGTTATTTAAATCTTTAAATATATATAGATCAGTATACTACTTTAGGTAGTTTTATTTTAAAGTTGTTTTGTTTTATGCATTTTTTCATAAAAGGAAACAATCATAAGAAATTAAACTTATGTAAAATAACTAACAATAAACATAATAACTTGGACAACTTGATTAAATAAAATGACAATAGGACGGGGGGGGGGGGATATATTTATCTATCACTTATGTTTTAAGTCCAATAATTCAAGCATTAAACAATGCCATAATTTTTATGATGATACTGCCCAGTTCCATCCACTAATTTGCCATACTTGTGAATTGGCATTGGTTTTAATACTGAAAAATTAACTATAAATAAGCTTATGCTAAAAATAAATATATAATTTACATATAAATGTGTTTAAATAAGTAAATATTATTCAGAATACTATGAATTCTATGATTCTAAATAAATATCAAATTTATAGTTAAGTCAATGAAGTCCTTCACAGAGGTATATTTTACTTTATAAAGAGCATCATAGAAGGTTAAAAGAGGATATTAATATAAATTCAATTAAATACTTACTTAACCATATGATTAAAAAATGAGTTTTAACTAGCTCTCAGGCTTCATTAAAATTTTATTTGGGTGACTTAGTGCGATTGAATTTAGATGACCTTTCTTTTCTTGGTGTTGTTCCCCGCTCACTATTAGTAGCAGTTCGGTGTCCTTTGCCAGATTTTATGTTAATGGAACCATCTTTATAAAAAAACAATTAATTATATATTATTACTTTATCTATTGTAATTGTATAATAACTAATGAAAATATTTTGAAAATACATAAAAAATATCATTGTATTGACACGGCCCCAGCGCCTCATCACTCTCTCTCAACTGTACCACTACCACTCTGACCTAAAAAGGGAGAATATCGAGAATAATGATAGATTTGCGGTGGCTCAGTATTATGCGCCCAGCATTCGGCATGTGGAGTCACGGGCTCAAAACCCGTACCGTGCACATTTTTTCATTACTTCCTTGATATCTCTCCCTCCTGGACCGACCACAACAACTGTGGCCGCGTCAGTATCATACATTTTATTTAATGTAAGCTTTCCCACTTTAATTAACAAATAATTGGAAATTAAATAATTTAATTCCATAACTTAACAAAGTTTGAAGGAATTTAAAATGCACCTAATAAAGCATTAATCACTTAAATTGTATTTTTATACATTATTTTCACAAATTTAAAAAGTAAATAATAAAAAAAATAATATAATTAGTCTGTAAGTTAAGATTAATTACATTTATTTACAGCTTATTCAATGTATACCTGTCGAGAGAGTTAATTGTTTAGTTTGTGGTGTCACCACTGGTATTGGTTCTTCTTTTTTTTCTTCTTCTGCAATAGAAGATTGCCCAAATGTGATAACTGTGGAAATATGGCTTTCATTTCTTTCTTTGTGATGTTGTGCTACTTGAGCATAACTTAATTTGTGACCAATATTTGGTGAACCATTTCCATTAATGACAGGATTATTGTTAACCATATCTGCAGAAAACGTAACAGGAGGTTGTGGTATGACACAAGCACATTGTGATGGTGATGCAGCCTTAAGATTTGGTACAGTTGATTTAGTAGAATTAATAGATGCATTATTGGCTTTAGGTATAGTAGTTGGTATGTCAGATTTTGCTGGCATTACAGTCTTATCTATAGGACTTAATATAGAATTTGGAGGTGTAATAATATCCTGAACCTAATTACATAATAATTGTAAAATGTTTAGTTAATAGAAATCAAAAATTATAATTAAATTATAATAAAAACCTTTGTATGAGAGTTCACAGAGTTTAAGGACACATTAGACAAGTCATCAACAATTGCTGTAACAGGTACAGATCGAATAGCAACAGGTAGGACTGTTTGTGAACCATTTGTCAAACTTTCTGAACTCACAGCTGGGTCTATATCTTCAGTCTTAAGCACCGAAGGTTCAGGAAGAACCACAGGCATATTTGATGATGATATTAGAGAAATTCTATAAATATATATAAATTAATTCTATAACAATTTAATTGTTAATATATAACAATTTAAAATTAATAATTAACGATTTATAAAAGCAAAATATACTTTAAAAGCCAAAATAGTCAAGTTATAAATCATAAAATACAACCAAAGAAAGCTTAATAGTAATACCTAGGATCAAAGTTATTACGAGGTGACAATTGGTCATGGGGCAGTGAAGTCGGTGACTGGTGTGGTATGGACACAACTTGAGGAGGTAATGGAGGGAACGCATCAGCAGCCAAATCAAAACTTTGCGATCCAGTTGATTGGGGTAAAGTACCAGTTATTACTTCTGGTCCAACTTCATCATCTTTCTTCCTTCGCCTATATCTATAATAATAACAAATTAAGTACAAAATAATTAACAGTTTACAGTTAGAATTAGAGCCAAACCATGGGAGAAGATGGAAGTGACAAAAGAAGTATATACACACACAAATTTACTTAAATATAATTACCACACATGAAAAATATTTTGTTTGCTTAAGTATATAATTGTAAGGCTAAAAGCATGACAAAAATTTATGCCAGAGAAATTATCCAGGGGATTTTGTTTTTATGGGTAGTCATTATTTTAGAAATTCTAGGTATTATCAATAATAACACATAATATTACAGTTATTATTATTTATTATTAAAAACCATGATAGGATAGCAGATAATGGATATAGGCGTAACTTGATTATTTATAATGTTTGAGTTCTACATACTAATAATGTTAACTATATAAATACAGTTTACTTGAATTAACACTAAATTACTGATTAACTATTTTGTAATAATTCATTAAACCTTTTTTTATTTATTAAAGAAGTTGAGAAGAAGATTAATATCAACAGAGCAAGCAAGGTAAAAATTATATGAGGAATTTCACAATTGGTTTGTAAAAATGAGAGCTGCCGGAAGAGGAATTTAGTAAAAAATGAAATGAGTTATGTCCAAACCAAAAAACGATGATTGACAAAGAGAAAATATAATCGTAAGAATTAGACAAAATTGGGAATGAACAAGAGATGGGTCAAAGCATTGATATTATTTTGATTGTATTACAATATGTATAGTTAAAGCATTTAAATACAAAAATGTATTTGCAAATACAAGACAAAGCTAGATTAAGTAAAAATATCTAGAATAAAGCTAGATTAATATGTAAATAAGAAAACTATACAATTATTAGATATCTTAAGCCAAATAACTTAAAAATTTAGTTTAAGAACAGAAGTAACTTTATTGGAAATGATACTTTATGAATGAACAAAGTAAATATTAATATCTAGTATGAAATTTTTTTATATCAATTGTTCATTCATAAAGTCTCATTTCCAATAAAGTTACTGTATATATATGTATATAAATGTTTATTAAATGAAATACCTTAGTGGCAATGTTGTAGGGTCTTTTGGGATGTTGATTGCTCCACTAGACTGCCTATCTACTACATTAGAATCTTGATTGTCAACGTAGTTTCTGGTTGCATTGGAAATATGCAAAGATCCACTACTACTTGATGATTTAGTTAGACTACCATTTGATGTATAACTACCAGGACGAGATGGTAAACCACTATCTGAAGCAGAACTTCGATAATATTCACTACCACCAACAGAATTATGACGCATTTTTCCATTGCTTCTACCACTAATCCAGAAAAAAATTATAATTGATAAACATGTAATTAAACTAGTTATAGATTTTCTAGTATAAAGTTACTTACGGTGCACGCGAAACATTGTATCTAGAATTTTGTGGTTTAGTAAATGATCCTTGAGGAGCTAATCCATTAACAGAAAATATTCCACTTAAATCAGTTGTATAATAGGCACCTGTTGCAGGATGAGCCCAATGCTGAATCATATTTGTAGGATAATATGGAGACTGTTGCTGCTGCTGTAACTTAGTAATAACATTCAGAATAATTATTTTTAATAAATTAAAATGTAAGTATTTTTAAAAAAAAAATCCTTACCAATCTAAGTTCAATAATCAGATATACTTACATATACTTGCAGATTAGCAGCATAATTGACAGGTGCATACTGAGCTGGACCTCCATTTGTATAAAACAACCTGGCAGCCTGAGGATGTTGTGGAGGTGGTGCAGGAGGTCCTGGAGCTGTGACACCAGGACCTTGGTCTATATATGGATTGATGGGTTGAGCTTGGATAGGAGGAGTTCTAAAACCATTTACTGTCTTCATACCAGGAATTCCAGTAACAGTACCAGGTGATATTGGGGCTGCCATACGATTCATTGGCTTCGCCTTGATACGCGCCATAATTGGTCGACCCTTTAACGTGGTACCATGTAAAATTATTATTAAATTTAAAACTTAGTTCCTCTTATTTAATATTTAATTGAAATTTTTTGCAAAAAAAAAAAAAAAAAATATAGCTTAAATTATACTATAAATGCACAATACTAAAATATAATTAGTCCTCATTATTTATACATAGTGAAATAATAAGAAATATTAAAAGCAATAATAATCTAAATATCATTCAGTTATATTAAACTCTTATAAATATATATATATATATTTAATTAAAATAATCAGTAGGGATATTAAGTTAAAAATGTTAAGTTTTCTAAGGCGCGATAAGAACTTTATATTAATAGCACAAATAATTATATACGATTAAATTGTAGGTAAATTCTTATGAATGTAACTCTTAATTAATATTTAATACTAATTCTAAATTTTAATTTAATGGGAATAACTAAGTATAAGAATTCATGAAATCACATTTTTAAAAATTATTTTATCTTAAAACATTTATAGCACAGGTAATAAATAATGGTAAACTATCATTAAAATATTCAAAAAATTGTTTATAATTTAAGTAGTTGTGATTGAAATTTCATCATAAACATAAAGTTCCTGACCATCATTGTTATTAAAGTAAAAACATTAAACAATATAAAATCAAAAAGTATACTTCAGTTGGTAGTGCATGTAATAAACGATCATAAAAAATCATAATTAATTATAACTATATCTTATAACTTATCATCATAAGTATAGAAATAAAAATAATATATAATTTATGTAGTTTGTTATTTTCTGTATTTAATTTCTAGCTTAAGATTTTTACATTTAGGCCCGGTTTTTCAAGTGTCTAAATAACTGCCAGTTAACTAACCACTAGTTAATTTTAAATGTCAATTAAAGTTCCAGTTAAATAGAATGCGGTTTATCAATGAAAGTATCGTGCCTCAGTTAATAAACCAGAGGTTAACTGTTAAAACAATTTTTTTTGTTATGCGGTCATACTGCAAAATTTGTGATAAGTTGTAATTCATTATTATTATCACTTATTCGTAATATATTATAAAAATATAAAATATATTTTATTTTTCAAATGGTTCAAATAAGTTTTGCTATGGTCAGACTTACATCTCTTACTATAAGACAGGCAGATGATTTACTAATACCAATTACATCTCCTGCACTTATTAAAAAGCTCCCAGTAGCATAAAATCGCAAATTTTTGCATTGGTGTTATAGCATTATTCCTATTAAAATAAAATATTTTACTATAATTCAAGGTATATTCTATAAGTATATATACATATGTCATTATTAAGTCTCTAGTATTCAGCTATCCTATAATTACTGAATAATTCGTACTTATCTGTATTAGTTATAATATAATGTGCTATCCAATTTAAGACTTCTATAACTGTTTCTTTAGACAGACGGAAACGCAATTTAAAATCGTAATCGTCCCATAATAAATGATCTACTCTGCAGTGTACAACATAAGGCCTGCGTTGATAATTCATGTATTCATGAAGTTCAATATCATCATCATCAAATAGTAAATTATCTAGTAGAAGATCCATTGTTACGAGTATTATTAATATATATAGAAAATAAATTAATAAAAACTTTATACTTTATATATAAAAATAATTATCTATGAATCTTTATCAAAAAATTATAAAATTATGTTAACAGTTAATCTTTATAACCGTAAGAAATTGCATTAGTTAACTTAACTGGGACTCTATAAACAGTTTAACTAGAGGAAAACGTTGACCGTCAGTAATGTCATACTATCAGTTAAATGCAATTGAAAACCCGGGCCATAAACTATTAAAACTATAATGCTACATTTGGTAGTGCATGTAATAAACAATCATACAAAATTCATGATAAGTGATTGAAAATTCATCATAAACATAAAGTTCCATTGTCATTAAAGTAAAAACATTAAACAATATAAAATCAAAATGTATACTTCAGTTGGTAGTGCATGTAATAAACAATCATGAAAAATCATAATAAATGATAACTTATCATCATAAGTATAGAAATAAAAATAACAAATAATTTACGCTGTGTATAGAAACCCGACCATCCGGGTATTGATAAGAGACCAGACCATTATTGATATTGCGCATGCGCTGGGACTTAGATAATTCTTAAAATAATTTAATACGTAAATACGTTATTTACACACCATGTTGATATTGTAGACTGTAGTTTTATAAACTGTACTGTCTGTACTACTGTAGAAACTAGTAAATTGACCTAACGTGGTTTTCAAATTTTTTTCTGATCGAAATTTTTTAAAATGTTTTTGGGTCAACAATTTTACTTATTTAAAGAGTTGGAACAGCACTTGGAAAATTATAAAAAAAAAGTTCACCGATTTTTATATACATAGGGTTAGGAACAAAGTATAAAAAAATAGTGAAAAAAGTGACCAACTATTTTAAAAAATTGGTTAACCAGAAAGTCTTGTATTTTTAAAACTTTGAAGTAATAATATAATATATGTAATATGTAATATAATAGATACCTAGGTATGATTATGATGTAACAACCACGGACTCTTTACAACTCAAATATTATAAATATTATATAATCCAAGATTAAAAAAAAAAAAGAACCAGATGGGCCTCGCTCTGCTGTACAGTTGGAGGTGGAGTGCACCTCGTTTATAGGATAAGTCATTATAACAATGGATTTGTTAAATTTGAATGCAATGATAGATATCATTGTATACGAATAACGATTCTGAACGGAGTTAATATGTTTGTCTAAGATATAATACATTGTTATTTATAAATATTGTAAAAAGTATATTTTATTTTGAAACGATAAATATATATGTTTCAATTAGGATGGGTTGGCAGTTGCATACAGCGACATAGTTTGTCAGTCCAGAATATTATACATTATATTAAATTTTACATGTAATTTTATGTCAATATTCGCAGTTCAAACGCTTATAAAAAAAAATTGTGCCTATGGATTTTAATAATTTTTGAATGACAATAAGAAGTACTTCTGTGGAATCTTCTATAAAATTTTCAAGTATTTTGTATCACCGATTACAAAAAAAAAAATGTAAAAAAATCGAATATTTTAAATGCCTATAAGTGGCTTAAAAATTAATATAATATTTTGAAAAAAATATGACATAAAAGGAAATGCCAATCTTAACAGCTGGTAAAACTTCAAAAATCTGCGACTTATACTTTTTGAATTATAACAATTATTTAAAATTGTTTGAGAATAAATCGCTATTTTATGCAATTTCGTAAATATTTAAATTTCAAACAGTCATTAAATTTTTTCCTCTAAGTCCGGTAGAAATTTTTTTAAAGATTTTTGAAGAGTAGCTTATTGATAACCTAGTGTTAAAATTTTGAATCTTAAGTATGAACAGAAAAAATTTTATGAATTTTTATCTACAAAATAACTTGCAAATATTCGTGATATTTACACATTTTATACAAATTTGAGCTTTAAGACCTTATAAAAAAAATTTGAGTAAACCGATCACCGATATTTTTTAGTTACGATAAGTTTAACTTATTATAAATCTTGTATTAAATTTTCAAGAGTTTTCGGTCTGCCAATTAAATTTTATAGATGTTTAAAAACAAAAATTTTAGAAAAATCGAAAAGTTAAATTGTCTATAAATAAGTCAAAATACTTTGAAAACTTAACCTTGTATAGAAAACGCCAATATAAAGATTTGGTGAATATTTCAAGTTGTTGCGATTTTTGGTTTTTGAGTTAGAGCATTTAAAAAAAATGTAATTTGTAAAAACGTGATTTCGCGTAAAATTTCCAGTTTTTCGTAATTTTTTTTATCGTTTTTTTTTGATTTTTTAAAACAGTATTGAAAAGTTGGATTTTTGACTAGCCAAAGTACCATCTACATTCACTTTCCTTTCAGAAAAGTTGCTGCTTAAGCAAATCGAAGCATTTTTACTGCCAAAAAAGTTGTCGTCAGACACAAAAAAAAAAAAAAACACACATCATTGTAAAACCAATAGATTCTATAACTCCGTTCAGAATCTAAAACACACATCATTGTAAAACCAATAGATTCCATCACTCCGTTTAGAATCTAAAAAATAATACATAAGAACCAAAAAATGTATGCATAATCAAATTAAATAATTTTAAAAAGTGACTTTAGTTGCTTTAATATGTAAATAGTTACTTTTAGTAACGTGACTAAAAATAGGTCACTTTAAGTTGAAAAAGTGACTTGTTCCTAACCCTGTATACACGATTGCAGAACTTTATCAGTTGCTAGAAATAAATATCTACTTAAGCTAAAATGTACACCAGATGCATTGAAGTACTATTTTATAAAATATTTATGCGTGCATGGGGGGCAGCATAAAAAAAGAAAAACATGTACATTTCAAAAAGTAACATTGTAAGTATAAAATAAATTTATGATTAAAATTATGATAATAATGTCCATTACAAATAGTTCTCAGATCTTGACCAAAGTATCAAACATCATTAGATATGTATGATTATTATTTTATTAAATAAGGCAATGTTGAAAAAGTTAACCATTATTAAACAGTTATAAGTGATCAGGCCAACGAGCTACCAAGTAAATGATGGCGAGCCACTTAAAATATAGGATGGTTATATGAGTGGTTGTATTTTATCAATACCCGGATGGTCGGGTTTCTATACACAGCGAATAATTTAAGTAGTTTGTTATTT
>JASXSY010000854.1:0-68204 GCA_034509805.1 Sipha maydis | reverse complement strand
TGGTATGCGACTTCCATCTCAGTCCGGTCCTCGTGGAGCGCATCGTGCACGACGGTACGTGCGGGTGCCGGCGCGACCGCGGGGAGATGACAAATGAGTTCGTCGCGGTCCTCCCGGCGGGCGTGTACACATCCGTAATACATAATATATTATCCGTACGAACGCGCGGCCGATGATTGATTACGCGCGGTGACGGTGCACCGCGTGCGCGGCTCGTATCCGATGCAATGCGTGCGCGAACGGACGGCGGCCGACCCTTCGGAGTTGGGGGGCAGCTATAACGACGTCCACGGCGGCGGCGACCCTCGCGGGATCGCGAGACCCGAGACGCGGCTCTTTATCGCGATTCGCCCCCGTAAAGCGATCGGGATCCACGGTCCGCGCGCGCGTGTCCCGCAGAGCCCGCAAGACGCGCGTCATCCCGTCTTCGGGGCGGTGCGCCGCAGCAGTCGCACTCGGGGAATAGAAATCGTTTCTCGAGGGGTGTCGAGTTTCGCGCTTCGGTCCGGCGTTTTCGGCGCAGGTGGAGTAAAAGTCTCGTATGACGACATAAATCGTTGATCAGCGACCCCCGTCGAGTGTTCGCAACAGTCGTCGTGACTTGAAACGAATTCGAGGTTCGGTCTTGAAAAGAAGTACGTTTTTGAGCACGTTAGACTCGAAAATCGTGTGTCCCGGGCTCGACGCGCCTAAACCGATCCATGACCCGTGATCGTGTACGACGATCTGCAGACAAAACTATATTTATTTACGATGCATGGGCATTTTATGGCGCGGGACCTACTCGTAGAAGAAACTTTGGTTTTTTTTTTCAATAGCATTTCTCATTCATTTTATACAGCGAAACAATTTAACATTTTACAAATCACTTTAAATCCACTTTTGTTAATGAAAAAATGAAAACTATTCCTATTTTACGAATGTGTGTTCACCGTACTCTTAAAGAGACCAAACACGTTGTACTGATACAACTTATACAGCATTCGGGAAAATAAGTTTCAAAGTCACGTGATAACGAATCGCTAGACGATGGGATTGCATTGCTGGTTTTACCCGTTACACTCTAATGGAGTGCACCGTTGCAACAGAAAAGATTACCGCACAGTTAATCTTATGATTTATGTTCCGTATAGGAAATAATTTATAAACCACCCTCCATTCTTGACTTCAGTCAAACGGACAATCGATAAATTCGTAACCGTGCCAAGTACAACCGAGAAAACATAATGAAACGACGTCATTGTCCAAGACAATCATAATAAAACTGCGATACGATAAAAGAATAAATATTTTAACAATGCTGTAATTTCAATACATAAATATGAAAGTTGTCGAGTGGGATATATTTGGGATAAAAAAAAGAAATTAAAAATACGACAAGTCATGTTCTGCTACCGATAATCGGTCAAATGTATATAAAATGAGTCGAAAAGTATGTTCGTCCTTGCAACACCGTATTCAATTATCGCTCGCCGCAATATTTTCTACGAGTATTATGGCCATCATTTTTCCGTCGTTTTCGTTGTTATTATTGTTATTAGCCAAAGGAAATAGTGATCACCATCTCATACTATTACATAAACTCGGTTTTCTATCGTGAACTTTACGCCGAGAAAACACCCACGGATACGATTTATTATTATGATATGCGCTAGAACTGTTAAACCGTGAAATGTTCACGAAACATTACGCACAAATCTGATATCTTAGTGATGGGTAATATAGTTGTACCGTCGTTTCCTAACGATGGTGGCGTGGCGATCTGAATTCACTGATGAGACACAATAATTTGTGCTGTCAGACCCACCATCCATGAAAAAATAAAAATAAAAATTCGGTAAAACACGATTGCGTACGGTCTTTATCGACATACGCAATCGTGAAAATTAAATGTTCACGATTGTGTATGATTTTTATCCGCAACTTTGAAGCACTGTTGCCATTTGCTTTTGTCCAAGATCGACCGGTCGATTGCGATCGACTGTTTGGCTATTCATAAATATATTATAACATATATGTCAACATTTGTTATTTAAATGGTACCAAGGTATAACATTTTTTATTATATTATTTTAACATTTAATTATTTTTAATTATTTTATTTTGTATACTATATTATAACATAGGTATTTGTCAAAAATTGAGATTTTTAAGTGGTACCATAACTTAAGTAATTTTTCAAATATTTAAATTTTACTGATCACAAATAAAAACATAAATTTGGCAATGTTGCACAGTAAATCGTACGCAATCGTTTGACTTTTGGGGTAAATATTAATGTTAATGGTTTAATGTACGCAATCGAGTTAACGTACACAATTGTGTGGTACCCTAAAAATTAACCAACCATTTTGGAAGAAAATTTAATTTATTAATTTGAACGAAATCGGGTTTTTTTATTTAACACGTCGAATGATGTTCCAAATCGTGTATTGCCTCTCCAAAACCTCCCAGTTAAAAAACGTTTAACTGCAAACATCCCCAGGACACTCGCAACCCTTTTGAATCGAGGCGCATGCTTCAAACAAAGCGTATGGTCACGTCATTGTTTTCTAAAAATCGTGTTTTCGCTAACCTAGTGTCAAAAGTGTCTCCGCGACGCATTTTTCTTCGATGTTCGCACATTATTACATAACGGTGAACATACGGTGATGACGATCGTTTTACTCACCTGCGCGGTTGCTCTGTCCCGTGCCGCTATCGTCGCATCCGACTCGTCTGCGACCGGTAACGTGAACCTCGGTCGTGGTCAAGGTTGGGTCAGGTCGACCAGCCGTCGGTGCGCCGCATACGTTGCCCGTCTCACTCTTGTTGCACCCGAACGGTTGTAACGTACGTACACGCGGGCACGGCCAGCGCGAGTTGCGTTTGGCGCGGAGTTCGACGTGTGACTAAAGTGGGATGAAAAAAAAAAAAGATCAAACAGAAATAAATACCTAAAATAGGAACCGAAATAAATGTACGTGGCCGAGCGACGGCGAACCGGGTGCATTGACGGTCTAACGATGTACCATAAACGGTAATGCGTTTCAGGTCTAAACACGTATACATATACACACACATATATATATACATCTATAATAATAATAATAACAATAATGATGATAATAATATTATATAATATGTTATAGAGTGGTACGGGTGTGTTGATGTTGCGACCATTATAGGAGGGGATCAATAATAATTATTACCGGCCATTAGGAAGTAAATGGATCGCCGCCGCGGGTTCGACTACGTCGAGCCCTACGGAAAGGTAAAAGGAACATGCTGCGAGGCTCGCCGTCGGATTTCGCGCGCTCGGCGGACACTATTATCTCGACACGTCGTCGGCCATCCGTCATTACGGCGATAAAACGTGCCACCGGCTACTCGTGTTCCGCCGTCTGTGGACCGCACGGGCACACGCGAGAAATATTCACGATTTTTTGCGGTCCCGAGGCGAACGGAAATCGATTCCAATATAATCCCAACAAATACAATCGAAAACATTACTCTCTGTATCAAATCCGCGAAGTCAGAAACCAGACCCGTGACCGTCTACAAAAGTGTTAAAAACAGATATCAACGTCGGAGCTTGTTTCCTTACTGAACATTCCTACCGATACAATCGTTGCCGGTGATGTGAACGTCGAACACCAGTCTTGGTACAGTCATTCCACGAATACAGCAGGCCTTACACTGGAAAAATGTTTCGAAAACAGACTTGCCCTAGCCATAATCGCTCCATTCTCACCTACTCACTATCCAAATTTGACCAGACAAAGGTCAAACATCCTGGTTATTGTCATAATGAAAACTAGAGGTATTCAATCCTGTCCAGAAAATCTATCTACGAACATTTCATCCGACCACAAGCCGATTGTGCTGAAAATATTTAGTAAATTAACACAATACGCTCAATTAAAAACCGAACCAAACTGGCTACCCTCCGAAGCCGACATGAACAACTACTCCAGCCTCAACGGTTTTTTGCATCGATTAGTTTAACGAACAAAGCATCCAACAACATCGAGACTAATACAACAACCGTCATCGCTTCATGTGAAAGGAACTCATTGCCGATGAACATCAAACTTGAAATCAACTAAAAAAGACGTCTCTGGAGATCATCAAAACATCATCTGGACATCTCAACATCTAAACGATCCAACAATCAAGTCAACTCTAAACAGACAAAAGTAAAAGAGCTTATACCTACAACAATACCGCAAATCCAACTGTCACAACCTACTCGTCCGCTATGCGACGGTTCAGAAGACTTGCATCGATTTTTAAAATTGAACAGAACTCTAATGACAAACCCTCCACCAAAACATCCAATGAAGTATCACAATGGTACGCTCCTTTACAACGACGTTCAAAAAGCTGACGTCATGGAAGTGCAATTCCACACATCCTCTGGCATCAGTACTATGGAAAACTTGGTGCGAGAAAAACTTCAATCTGAGAACGTTCTTGCTGATATCAACTACTTATTCCTCTCATCAGGACAAGTATGGAACACAATCCAAAATTTACCAAATTGCTGAGCCCCGGAACCCCATCGAGCTTCTCATCTCGTTTATTTTCTATATCAACAACATGCTTCATGATTCAAGCAACAAAACAGCCCTTTTATGAACGACACTCTATTATACTCAACCAGTTAAACTCACGATAAAGCAATCATAAGTTTACAGAAGCAAATCGACCGAGTCCAATCATGGTTTGATGACTATACAATGACCATCAATGCCACTAAAACATCGGCCATATTCAAATAAATCACCAAGTACCATCGGACATGTAAAAATCAAAAGCACAAACTTAAACTGAAATCCGCCCATCAAATATTTAGGAATGCACTTGGATAATAACTTAAATTTTTCAAAGCATATCAGACGAACCGTGAAAATAGACAAATTCATCAAACATTCACTTTAACCGATTATTAATCACTTGGATCCACTGCGCAGACAATGTCTACATCAAACCAATAATCACCTATGGTTGTTAATGCTTGGTCTTCAAAAGTATCCCCGACGAGCTGGAGAAAATCAGAAACTTTCCAATAACTAACTCTACGTTATATAACGGACCGACCATGGTTTACTTAGAATCGGATACTCCGTAACACCACCAAACACTTTAACTTAAAGGATATCTGCGAGTAGCTAACGGAAAACACTGAAAAAAACATCAAGAATTCACACACACGGCTACGCCAAAAGCATTATGGCAAAATAACGAAGACGTTTATTCACAAACCGATCAATAACCGAGTTCAAACATCAGCATTCAAACGGAACACAAATAATGATCATATACCACCCTCTGGTTGAAGCTAAGCTCGGAACGGATCACCGCAAACGAAGCACAGCGGTGCAAGGAACGAAACTAGGCACGCTGGCCCCGTCCCGTCCGGGCCCAACGAAGAAGCTCCGCCACTCGCCGGAAGTCCGCCATTTAAACCTGTGGGAACTCCTCGAGCAGTCCTATTTATACTTCCCGAATGCCGCCGTGCACGAAACGTTTATAACGCGACGACGAGACGGGCGGCGGTTCGATGGCCTCCTCGAAACCAGTTTCGTATTCACCGGGCGGCCGCGGTTGCTTGCCGGTCGCGCGCTCGTTTCAACGCGCGTATCCGAATGAATCTCGTAGTTTTTTTGATTTTTTTTTTTTCCTTTTACATAATTTTTATTTTATCTCACGAATCGCGTTCTCTTATTATTATGCTATCAAAAAACCCGCGTACGGCGGATAAATATTAATTTATTCTCGGGTTACGTCGAAACGTTTGTAGTTCATCTATCCAACCGTCGCTTATCACGGTACGGATCGTATTTTACTTTTTCTCCTCTTCTCATCCGATCGCATGCCCTCTGCGACTTAATTTAACCGAACGTTTTATTTAATCGTTTACAAACACGGCCGCGATGCGTCCGAACGCGTATTTATTTATAATAATAGTATGCACGGACTGCAGCGGTTAGGAACTGTTAGGAGTTCGTTTTCGGATACAAGCACACACACACACACATACGCACACAGTCACGCACGCACGCACATATACGCGGGCGTGTAACAAAATTAAACGCCGTTGCAGCAACATCGTATAACATTATTACACAAACTCCAGGAGACGTGGCCGTGACGGGGCGGGTCGGGCAGGGACCACAGGAGGCGCGCGGCAAAAACAAATTAAAAGCCGTGATTTTCATACGCGATTTTTTCAACGGCCGAATCTAATTTCCTCTGGGAAATTCGATTTCCATATTTATACCGAAGGGACGTGTGTACCTGAATGTACAATACTGCCGCAGCAGCAGCCGGTCGCCACGCCGATGGAAAAAACACGGGCTTGACGTCAATGAAACTCGCGATTTCGTTTTCGAACAACGTGTTATCGATATTATATCATAACGCTGAGTTATATAATAATAATAATTTTTATAATGTTAGGGAAACAATCACTCACTACTCATTAGTGATGGTTTTCTTTGGTATTATACATTTAAAATAATATTCAACATTCTTTCTATTGACAAAAAAACTTACAAAACACTTAATGATTCATTTCTAATACTATTAATAGTAGACAATATAGTAAGAATATGTCATTAATATTAATGATTATACAGAGAACTAGAACTTTTAGATTATATGATTAATAATTGATAACCATCCTTAATATTTGTATTAAAAAACATTTCAATATTTCACAAGAAATATTTCATACTTCAAACACGATATATATACGTATTTCACTCAGTTCAGAATCTAAGATTTTTTAAAATTATATTTTATCTAGATAATTTAACATATCTGATCTGCATGAAACACAAAACGTGTTGTAGGTACATGCGTTTCGTTCGAATTTTTTACTTTAGAGTTGAAATATGCAACCGATAATATAATGCAACGCTCAAACGAAAATTAATAAATGGATATAAAGTTGCCCGATTTAAACCCTAGAGTGTCATGAATTAATCGAAACACGAACAGGCAATCCAGATCATTAATCGACCGCGATTTGACTTCTATAAAGTTTTTAACGGAATATTTAAATGAGGAAAGGTTTCTGGACACATCTGTAATCTGAGTTTTTTTTGTTGCAGACTTACAACTAGGTGTTCCGTGAAATTTAAACCGTTGAAATTCAAGTGTCGCTTTACGTCGTATCACATGATTCTACATGTGTAGAACTGTAGCTTTGTCTTTGTATTTCAAGCGAACACCAAAACGCAATTTATGTGCCAAAGTGAAAAATATCTTGTATTATAAGTACATTACGCTTTCGTAGCATACGCGATCCGACGAAGTCCGAATCGCACGACGAAATAAATACAAAATGTTGCGATGGAGAAAAATAAATACCACCGGTGAATCGATTGACGGTACGTCGCCAACCGAACGGGTCAGTTTGAACGCGCGGCATAAGCGTATTACTCGGCGGCCGTTGTCCGGAGGCGTACGCGCAACACTCGAGTGCCGGACAAAGAGTTGGCTCGAGATTTTATCGTGTATGTATTTTCCAGTATATTTAATATACTTATACCTCTGGTGGTACAATGCGATTTGAAAACCCTTTATAAAAATTAACAAATTATAACAAATTAAAAAACGTTTTTAAACAGCGTGTATCGCAGCACAGTCGTATTACGATTGTCCTCCGAGTCTTTCATTCATTTTTTCCTTAAATATAATTCGCGATTCGTCTGCCGCAGCTCATTTTCTTCATTAGACATCGGTCGTTCAAAACCATGTAGTCAGACGTGACAAAACGTATGGGCTACTTCGTGGACGTACGTTCAAACGATTGAGTATGCGGAACGACTTTTAACACTAACATCAGACGCGGACTACCATAAGCGTTTAGACGGTCGATGCGCAGCATTCAATTGTGTGCTGGCGAAGCGGGAAACCACGGACGAGTCCAGGGTCCCGGTGCGGGCGGAGGAATTCTCGGCGTGCGGCACGTAACAGGCAGGGTCTCGTCACCGCAGGGTCTTCGGCGCGGCGGCGACGTGCCAAAATATTGGGCCACCGCTCGGGGGGGTGGCGACGCGCTCGTTAAGCGGCGGCCCAGGACAACGAGGACGTTCGCACGGAAGCCGGTGGACACGTCCGGCAACGTCGTTACAAAGGTGCGCGTATTCGTCGCGGTAGCCGTAACGTGACCGCGCGGCGAGGGTGCGCGTCGTGCACCAACACAATAGCCGCTCGGGCCCTTTTGTGACGTCGCGCGCGGAAATTGATGATTGCGTTCCCCGTCGGTCGTGCGACAACGCGGTATGCCTGTGCACCGCGGGTGTACCTGCGCGTAACCCGGGTCGTACACGCCGTACGTGTGTCCCGCAACGCAACGTAGCTGCCCACCCGTGTACCGCGTCGGTGGTCGTTGCGCGCCGCGCGCATGGACGGGTAAATATTTTGATCGAACCGCCGCCGTCGGCTCCGGCTCCGACCGGCTCGACTCCCAGATCTTACCCGGTACCGATAATGTACACTTGAAACGAACTTCGATACTGTGGACGCGCCAGCGGTAAGCGAATAGCAACCGATAAAGGTAGAGATTTCTCGCATGCATAACGGGACGAGGACGTGATGACGGCCACTAGCGTTTTCGCGCATAAACAACGTCGGCATCGAATCACGGTAACGCAGTCCTGTTGCACTAGATCGATTTCAACCGCTTCCGGGAAATATTCGAACGGCTGTGAGATTTCCGCTCGAAACCCAAAACACAAATACGTCCGATAACACTGCTCCCGTCGGAATGACACGTTTTGAATGCAACTATATTTATCAATTGTTCATAATAAGTATATAAATATTAAATAAATAATTGATGATAACACGTCTGTATGTAAGTGTGTCTGTAAGTCTGTGTGTGTGTGTGTGTGTGTGTAAGAAATTGATGAGAGTTCGGTAAACGTTTTTGAGTTTGTTGACAACTGGTGGAACTGCAAAAAATATGATGTTAACGATTTTAGCGGAGCATTTACGATGAGCAGTAATCATTTCGCGAAAACGGCAAATATTTTATCCCACATTTACTGTTCTCGGTAATTTTTCAAAATTAACTTACTCGAAGCGTATGAAATATTTAACCGGACGTTTTCTGTTCGTAACGCAGGCGTTTTTCGATAAAATTGAAAAAAAAAAAAAAAACAATATTACCCAGACGAAATGTATACAATCCGGAGAAAATATTCATCGCACGGTTCTAACGTCTCGGGATTAACACGGCGGAAAGCGAACGCGGTGCGCACTGAACTCTTCAACAGCCTTCGTTACTTGGCGTCGACGAACATGCACAACTCGAGGTCCTGCCGAATTCCCGTATTTCCGTCTCAACAAGTGCGCGTCGCACCGTACCGGGTCAGCCCGAACCGCCGGAGTAAAAAACGATTACCAATAAACGTTTTCGGTGGACCGCGCGCGTCGATATCAAACTTTAATCGGGCTGATCAACGAAATCGTCTCGGAGTCCAGAACGCCGGTAACCCTTTACTACCGCTCTCGGAATGACTGAACCGATCCGACCAAGACGGCGGTCGTAAGAACAGCGGGGATCACTTCGCGCGAGTTCATCGCACACCCTTGCACGTGCAATTTTATAACACGGGGCACCGCAAGTTTTTACGTACATTTATGACGCATTCGTTTACGACTCACGTACGGCTGTCCGACGGTGTTCGGCAGATACGGCACACAACCCGTCCGAAACGATGATTAATCAATCGCAACGCATTAACGCACGACGTTCATGATGCCGAGCTTATTTGGAAAATGCGTGTGTGTGTGTGTGTATACGGAAACGTGACGGTCGCGTTGAAATACACGGTTGGGCTGTGCTCGCGTTCATTTTATTATTCGTAACGCGGCACACACGTAAGCGCAAAACGAATAAAATCGAATCCCAATGCATTGATTTGAATATACGCATAATAATAACATATAGCCGCGATTTCACTTTCACATACACACACACACACACACACACCCACACACACATACGCGCGAGACGCGCTATAATCGTTATCGATTGAAAAATGAAAAAAACCACTTACGCCGCTGTACACCCATGCAGCCTTATTAATTATATTACACTTTTAAATTTAATATACTAATAAAGTTGTAACTGTCCAGCGCGACTCGATAAATAACTCTCGTACATACGTGTTTTATAGATATATTAGATCACGAGTTCGAGATGTCGATTAATAATTATTATTCCCAACAGACGAACCGCCGAAGACAAGAGCCAGCCGAACGAAGCAGGTTCTTGTCCGTTTCGTATCTATGCACGTTAATACACCTGTAAAAAAAATAATAATAATAAACAATAATGATAATAACGAATCAAACAGCGTTCGCCGTCTCTGACAAATTAACGTATAACACGAACGAGCGCGTTTGCCAACAAATATGTCCAATAGTGACACGTTAAAACTCTTGGTTCGTCTGTACACACTGCACTTTTACGATTAATTACGCATATGTTTAGTGATAATATAAATTACTTACATGCTCATACGTTTACGGTTTTATTCCTGTTGAAATAAAAAAAAAAAAACGGAATTTGATGGCTTAAAAATTATTCAAAATGCTCAAAAAAAACACTTTACAAAAACTTTACACATTATATCTTTTTTTAATATTTACATAAAAATGTATTAAAGTAAATGTTATTTTAAATTTTTTGTAATTTTTAGATTTATCTTGCTTGTAATCCTTAGTAATTTTTGTGCAATTCATGTAATTTCTACTTTTAAAAGATATTTTTGTTTCATCTATACATTTATACGTGTATTAGACATAATATTAAAATCGATAGAAATGTTTGACGGAAATGCTATAAAATGTTATTCACCTTTAAGATAGCCTTGGCTGTTTGGCGTGATCGATCGTAGCGTGCCATGATTTATATCCACTTTATCGTAAGCTCGTATCAATATTATTTGGATTTTCTGTTTGGAACTATCTTGATCAGTTTTGGACTATGAAGCGCGAACCCGATAGAGTAGGAACATCAACCGACGTTTCGCATGATTTTAATTTAACATTTTTCTTAAAAAAATTCTAAATTCGTATTGTAGACATGAAACTCGCTGCAACTGGCACGTGTCGAACCGTTTTTTCAGCGGTACAGCTGCAGGGTTCTCAAGTCCTGTGTGCCGATCGTTGAACCACTGCGCCTCACAAGTCCCGAAGATCGTGTGCAACAGAAGGATTTATTATGTTAAGGATTTATCGGAATCGTGATCAACGAAAGCCAAATATATTACCAAAACGACGTGCGCAACGTATCGTGTTACCGGTTTACCCGCGGATCGCGAATCTTTTGCATATCCTTCACCGTACGTACAGCGTATTATGATGATTTACTCGTACTGCATACGCGAGGCTGGCGTAGATCTGAGATTTGCATTATATCGTAGAAATACACGATTAGGATCGATCGAACGACAGATGGGAAATTACATTTATGCATACATACAAATCTCTCGGGTATAAAATATAACGTGTTAAGCTATGAGTAGAGCTGCTTGTTTCAGTGCATAGAGTCGATGGTTTGACGCGACCAGAAGTGGTCGAATATACTAAACACACGGACGACCGTCGCTACGTGCAGTGCAAAAAAAAAAAAATTAACTAAAAATGTAAACTTTATTACGAATAAAATCTGTTGGTCGATAACATTATTGACGCTAGATGGTTAACAATTAAAAAAAAAAATTCTCAACCTTATAAACGTTAAACGAATAATGCGAATGGAATTTAGTTTAATGGAACATAAAATATGTATATGTAAAATACATTATTATGTCTCGAAAGAAAATGTTACACTGCGGGTGAAGGATGGAAATCGCTAACGCGAAAAAACGATTTGTTTTCTTCTCGAGAATAACATTACGAATACATGGATGTTGATGTTCCACGTTCAGCGGTGTATAAAAAATAATAAATTGAGACGAGAAACAGTAACATCGGCTGTCCAATTTGGGTAATTGATCCGAGCTGTAAACAATAAATATTTACGCGAATAATTCTCTCGATATACTCGTGAGTCGAATAATCTTATCTGTAGGTAATTTGATTATCGAATTCAACAATGAGCAGGTACGTTGAATTTATTTCGAAACCGACGTATACGGTTTTAATTGTATTATCAATTCGACGGTGCATACAATACACGTAATGTCTGTAGTTTATAATTCGAAAAACAATCACAAATCTTGGAAAATGATAAATCCTATGCTAATTTGAAGTATGTAAAGCGTTCATTAGTATGCAGTGACGTCTGATATTTTGATTGATAATGTAAATACGAATGCGTTTAAATGCTCGGTGTACAATCAAACGTATACATCATTATACACACGATATAAATTTACAAATAAGTATAAAATATTATTTATTCGAATTGAATGCAAATCGAAAAAGCGTGATTTTTTTTTCCGAATTGGAATAAAACGTTGTAATTCAATGAGTATCGTGCACAATAAACGAAATGATCGAAAGATGAGATTTTTTCCGCGTTTCCACTTTTTTTTTCATTTTCTTTTTCTTCTCTTCTTTTCTTTTCTTTTTTTTTTTTGTCCGACTGACAAACCCTTTTCATCCGTTCGCTGCCCGTTAAGCTGAAGGTTCTAAAGTAGTTTCGGAATTTGAATTCCTGTGTGGCCATTTCCCACATTAAAAGGACCCAGATGGATGTGACATGGTGGACGGGACGACGGGACGGGGGAGAAGGAAAGTTCGATCTTTGCGCACAAAAGTTTTGACCTGCAGACGCCATTTGCCGGGTCCATTTTCTCTCGGGAAGCGAACGTAAAGGAAAAAGGAGAAGGGAAAAAATCCTCCGGTTTTCCCGGCCAGTAATCCATCAAGTGTCAAATAAGTCTTGGGTTTTTCTCCCGTGCCGCCCCGCCCCGCCCGGCTATCGCGTTCCCCGCATCCCGACCCATCCGTCCGTCGCCCCCGCGCTCTTGTTCGTCGAACCTCCTTTTATCCGGCAACCGCCGAGAAATATAATCTATCTAGGGGCTCCCAGAGCGATTTAATCTCGTGCACGCTTTTCTTTCGGGTGGGTATTTTTTTCCCGCCCCTCCCACCCGTCCGGTCCACGTCACACTGACGTGTATATATTATACGAACGCCTGTTATAATAATTCTGATAGTTGCTTGATGGACTACGTCGACCTTTTTTTCTCTCTCTCTCTCTCTCACTCTCTCTCGCTTTTTTTCCCCTCGATGTTTTATTTTATTTTTTGCTTCTCTGCAGCCGTTCTCGTTGTTGTTTTTTCTTTTACTTCTTCCGAGAAAACGATAAAATTACAACAGACATACAGCAACAGCAGCAGCAGCACAAGTCGGAGGGATACGTGCGAGCTTTTGTCCGACGAACGTTTCGCTCATGTATACGGAACGAAACGAAAATTGCCATTTTTATCGTTTATAAAGTGTCGAGAGATTCAACTCCGGAACAATCGGGCTCACGCCTAGTGTATAAATATACATGACGGTATAATGATGATTCGCCTCGCAGTTTCTCACTCTCCGTCCCGCTATATATCTATATATATATATATTGTAATACGTATATACGGCTGTACTCCGGCACCATCATCTCCGCGCATTACTTACTGCAGGTAAGTTAAACACGTTTATCCGAGTCGTGATACAGCCAAATGGTAATGGCAAAAACGACGTTTATCGTTTTTTAAAAACACACTCAACGAAGGGAAATCCGTTGCGAGAAATAAAACGATTTCATACATTTAACATCGTATAAATTATATTTGTGATTGGGACGTGTACATCGAGTTATCGGCACACCGTGCAAATTGGAAGTTTTGAACTTGATCGCGTAATAGGATCAATCGCAAGCTTGAGACGTCGGCTCATGCGTAACCCTGCCGACGGTAACTCGTGGTACAGAAAAGCGTTCCGATTAATCGGTACGAGCAAATCCTACCCGACTACAAACATCGACACCGTGAAATATCGCGTCACTTACGTACATATTTTGACAAAGTTGTCACGAGCACCACGGGTGTGTGTGTGGAAAACGAACGGTCGTGACACGCCGAGTACATGCACGTGCATATTATAGCGGTACGCCTACGCATGTATCGCGCGTGGGAGATCGTAGAGGTCCGTGCGGCGAGTGAATGATACAGTTATCATGAAAAAAAAGTAAATAAATAACGCGCCACTCGAAGAATCGGACAAACACGAGCCGGACGACGACGTTACAGAGTGCTGCATTTCTCATCCAGTCGAGATGAAAGAAAAATAAAAAATCGTCGGCACGGTCTAGTGACGTAATCATTATAATAATTCGCCGAATAGTGTACGATAATAAATACCTGTACACGGTGTTGCGGACAGATCAAACGTATTTCGCAACAAACGCAATACATACGTGTGAAAAACAGGGGCGGAGTGGACGGATGACCTGGACTATACTACGGCTTATTGGTCCGATTATTCGATGATGGATTTTATTATATAAAACGTTTTAAAACACGTACTAGTGTTATGAATGTTATTATAACAAGTTACAATAATGATACATTATTCCTATCGACGATCGACATCGTCATAATTTCGGAAAAAACCCACACCAAAAATGAACGTCTCAACTTGACTGGATTTCGTAGATAAATAAATCTAAAACAGTTTATTATTGACGACACTTTAATCAGTTGATCCTTAAAATCCCATTTTGATGGAAAGTTAGTGAAAACCCGTATTAAAGCAGGACAGTTAGGGAAAACTGGACTAAATTCGTCCTGTTCAATTCCAATTAAAAAAACAGAACATCAAGCTGAAAAACTGGACAACCCTGTTTAGAACAGGACGTATGGTCACCCTAATTTATACCCACATCATCGTTTTTTATGTCCAAGTCGACTCCAAATCGGAATCCGATTTGACGTCCGATCCCTGGGCACTGTTAATGTTGAAAGTCCGACGTGCACACAACATTGTTATAATATCATACAAATTTTCGTCATAATCACGATTAAAACGGCTTAAATCGAAATCGTAATATAATTAAAAACGTACAACGGTACACGAATTTTTTGCGCTGCGTATTACGGAATGCTTACTGGTTCGAGAGAACGATTTGAGTGTAGAGGGGTATGTGCACGGAGCTTCCTTAAGCTACACAGATGTATAAGATATACTTCGGATGGGCCCAGCCAGTTACCGAGATAACCGATCGAGATATGGGCAGTGTTGAGACTTATCTAGATAACTATCCAGATGAGAATATCAATCATCTATTATTTTATCTAGATACAGAAATATAAACTTTATCTGTTTATCTATCCTAGTTGAACACTTAATTTGTCTACTGTTTGTTTATCTAGATATAATTTATTATGTTTAATGTTTAATGAATTCATTGAGTACTTTGGAGCTCGGAGATTTTGTCGCGTATCGTCTGGGTAGTTGCGAAAAAAAATATTCAATGAAAATGTGTAGTCAAAACTAATAGGATCAAAAGAGTACATTTTCCTTGACTTCGACAAAAATTCATAACTCTATGAGTGTTGACCAAATGTGATAAGTATTTTTTGCTGATCTACATTATAAATCTGTGAGTTTCACCAAGAATGATTAATTGTAACGACGACATTGTAGATTATTAGGCAATGTATATCAATTAACAACCATCGTCGTCGCCATCTACTGTTTCTCGGTAAAAACTATTGCAATTGTTTTGGTAATAACTCCATCGGAGCAGTTTTATTTTAGTTAATTTTTATATTAGTAAATTATAAAATATTGTGTCATGCAAAACGGCCGAACGGGTAAACCTGATTACCACCACCAATACCAATACCGATCGCTAGTGTTTTTTTTCAGTACAATCGGTCTTACAGCAGAAAGCGTTTACGCTTAAATGAGATTCAGGAATAAATTTATACCATTACATTTTTACTTAAACTATTATATACTAAACAAAACGCTTTTAATTCGAGACGCATTTTAAATGCCTCGAACAATTTTGTATTTACAAAGTGTTTTATTTACGATTGACATGTTAATTTTTTCAACATTTTAAAATTTTATCTGTTTTTTATCTAGACGAGTTATGATTTTTATCATCATTCTAGTTGAGCTTATTTTAATCTATCTGACTAGATTTTTGCTTTACTACTCTTATCTTTATATAGTTTAAAAAGTATTTATATGGGCTCAACACTGGATATGAGCTTTGAATCACGCGCGTGTACCTGTTAATTAGTCGTAGGCCTCGGATTATTACTTTACATAATTATTTTAATAAAAAAATTCTTTTAATTTCATCATCGCTATGTTCCCTACGTGCAGTACATAAATCTCCCCCACCTGCAGTTGGTAGCCACTGATCTTAAGTATTCCGAATTTCATGAAACACGTGTTGTGATGAGCGATCGGCAATAAAATGTTCTACGAAGCCTAATTCAACATAATCCTTTTTTACCCGTCGTCGTACGTATTCAACGGCAAAGGAGATTATAATGTAGAACTTCTATACGTTTAGCCATCTCCTATTGCTATTTGTGAATTCTGCATATTTCGATTCGTACGCATTTGCATCGTAATAAACCATTGGTTAAAATATTTTATCCAATTTATGGATTTCCGATAATATAGCTTGGAAGCATTTCAAGCAAAAATCGTCAAATAAATGTATTTGAATAGATTTCATATTATGATTTAAAATATTACTTATATTTATTTATAATGCTAATTGATTATACGGCTTCATCCGGAAGATACTCGTATTTTACTATTTTAGATTAAAACAATTAACATTTTAATGTAAAACAGAAGACAAAAAAGAAGGCTGAGAAAGTGCTCAACCGTTGTATATATTATTCTAATGATATTTATTTTTATTTATTAGTACCATGTTAATATACCCCAATCGGTAATAATGAAAATCAACATATTATGAAAAAAAAATTATCTTGACAACCAAGAATTTAATAATAATAATGAATATTTATTTAGCAGTTTTGGAACTATTTACATTATATTAATATTTTAAAGTTACACTACAACGTCTACCACTAAGGATATATCCTTGTTTTGATAGACGTGAGAGTTTATTTTATTTAAGCCGAAGGTTAAGGTTAAAGTTAAGGTTAAACATTGTATATTCTGCAGACCAGAGTCCAGAACTTTTTCAACCTTTTAAAATACGGTTATCGAAAAAATGTTTGTTATTGCGTCTATAAATTGTATACGTATATTCTTCCAAAACTACGGTACGGTAATTTTGGTTAGACGCTAATTGGTTATCGAATGAGAGGTTTTTGAATTAATATAATTTAACAATATGTGTTTGACGTCGTTCTAGTCTAACCTAGCCAAGCGCCGGGCCTTTTAACACAATTGAATATTTTTGTTCAGTCTATTTTACCAAAATGGAGATACTCAATCAGACGGATTCAATCGTTTTTATTTTTTTTTTGTAAACCAGAAGTTATATTTTGTCCATCAATAGTAACAATCTTTGCACCATTTCATCGGTGTAAGGTAACGACAGCGTACGAATAAATTTATTGTCTTCCATATATTATTATTATAAATATATTTTTTATTTTTTTTTTTATTAAAACGTACCAATTTCAATAATTATTATGCACGCTTGTCGCCGCCTGGTGGGTTCGTATAACAAAACGACATGGTAGTCGTTTGAACACTTAACTCGAAGACCACTTGTAGACGATTTACATGTAAAATTATATCCAAGGTTAATAAATAAAAAAAACAAGATAAATATTTTTCTCGATGTAGGCACTTATTTAATTGAAGGTTTGTAAAAAACTATTAAGACGTTCAAGACGATACATAATAATAATGTTAATAATAGCCGCTAAATTAAATGTTTATTAATAACGTAATAATAACAATAATAATAAGTAATAGTAATAATAATAATATGAAAAAATTAGAACGGGAAAGTATCTGTGAGCACACGGCCGAGAGCTTCGCAGACACATCTGGTGGTGGACCGTTAGACACGGCGACGGTTGACGACAGCGACGATCATTATTACCATCATTATGATAATGTTATTAAGATTATCTTAATGCCCGGCAACGGTCGTCATCATAATAATTTTACGGTCACTTGAACGGCAACTCGATAAGCTTAAACGTTACGTGGATACAGTGGCTGTTGTACGTAAAACATATAGAATTATTTTTTTATCGTGTGAAACGCACCGGAGCTGTAAAAACGCGTCAACTGCAAATGCGAATCGTTATTATTTCTTTATTTTTTTTTTTTTTTACTTCGTTTGTTCGAAACGCGTAATTTTTCTAAAACCCTCCAACCCCACACTCTGACCATTGGAGACCGGCGATTCATCGGTAGGCGGTTGATTTCCCTGACCGGCTTGTTCGCCGATATCACCGACCGGAACACTAAAATTACGCGACGTGCCGGTCGCGATCATGGCAGTGCTTATAATTTTGGCGCCCTGGGGTACGTGGAAAATTTCGCTTCTCTATTAAAGGAGGAAGGGAGTCCAATTTATAGAATAACAAATTAAATTCAATATGCGACATGCTTATATTTTATATAAATTGTTTGTAATAATATGTATGCAATTGTACCATTCACATATGTGATTAAATCCACACCATTTCACGCTTGTAATGATAAATAATAAATAAAAAACAAAAATAATAAATAAATATTGAATGCATGTTGAGTAGATTCCTATAATATAATAAATGGCATTTACAAAATTTAGAATTTATCGAAGTCTATCTAGTATCTAATACCATTAAGATAACATTATATAACAACATTTTCCATCGTGTGTAGAAATTATCGATAATCAAACCAAAAAATTAATAAACCACGACAATCACTAGTTTGTTGGGTAATTATTGTTATTTACTAGAAAATTACGTTATTTCGATGTTTAACATCATTTACTGTAAAATATATATAGTAAACAATAACAATAAAACAAATTTACAAACCATGCATTAATGATAAAATTAAATTTTTTAAGTAGAATAAATAATAACAATAACAATGTAATATGTTGTAAAACTGTAGTATATTATTACTCTATGATGTATGATAACACTATTGTTACAAATTATTAATCCAATCTGCCATGAATAAAATAAATGTGCCGGGTCGCAGCCCAGGATCCCCGAGTGTCCGAGTGTGAATTGCGTAATGGTTCTCAAACTTTTTTTATCGCGGAGCGTTTATGTTTCTTAAAAAAATTGCGGAGTCCCAAAAATCAGTGATTTATATTTGATACACCAACACTCGTAATTATATTAATTACTTATTTAATTAATTAGTCGTAACTATAGATAATTCGCCGACTGTTGAATAAAATCGAGATCAGTTCGTTATTATTGTATTGTATACTTTGGAACGGACCTAATAAATTATAAATCATTCAAGAGGAGATGCGGAAGACTTAGTTAAAGCTATCGGCGTAATCAATTCTATTACATTAATAGTTTTCTCTAACCTCTCTCGTAGCGGTCACCTTACACTATGTGCTGTTTCCCCTAGGATCCGAAATCGTAGTGATGAGTGATTACGTTTTCCTAGGGTTTAATATTAATTTAATATTAATTATTTGTCACGCCGGAAAAGGTTTTCAAATCAAACGCGTCACAATTCGTAGTACATCCAAGCGCACCTACATCGTTACAGTGTTTGAACACACGAGTTCACACATCCTCGTTGTCCATTCTCAAAGCGAATTCGAGTGAACCGGAAACCATATTGTAATCTCGAAAGACAATACATTTACATTAAAGTCGAACGCTTGAAACTTGGTCGTAGAAAAATAATAACGACTTTCTACACGATTCAGTATCGGTTAGGTTCCGTATAGTAGATAGAAAATAAAAATTTTAATATAATTTATAGGCATATTAAGTGTGTAGGTAAACGAAAACGGAACAGCGATTCGTCCTAAATATGCGAACATTATCAGTCGACAGTCGATCATTTGTCCGTTTCGTTTAAGCAACGAATGATTTTCAAACGTTCGATCAACGCGTGGCCGTCCATAGCAACACGCTGCGTTCGTTGTGTATTCGGTCGAAGAACAATGGGAACGGGTAAAAGTTGATCGCAATCGCATTCCTCGAGAACGGAATGACGTACGCTATTTCCGAAAACACCGCGTCAATAATTACGGGTGCACCGGAGGTCGAAATCCGCGGGCCGAAATCCACGACGGAACCGTCGGAATCGTGATAATGTGTTGTGTGATATTACAACACGATCCGCGGCGATGGCGGCGAGGACGAGCTGCCACGATGGTATAATTATTTTCTACGATAACAGTGATTATTGTTACAACGCGTAACGTCTCGAACATAACATGCGCAACGTCGTCGTCCTCGCCGGCGGCGCGTAACATATCATTATTAGTGCACGTTGTTTTCCGACCAGGCTCTCGCTGTGGGAAGACATCGATGCAAAACCGTGGCGATGATCGTATGCGCGTACTGGTGATGGGGCGAGATCCGTATTGGCCGCCGTTCGAAAATCCGGGTCCTTGGAGTTCGAAGTCCGAAATCCGTATTTTTTAAAAAAAAAAAAATAAAATCTAACTTCGGATTTTGAAAAATTTATTCAATGTTATTTTATACAGTACGTCTCGTCAAAAAGGTTTTGATAACTGAACGCATATTTTGTAACAGACTGATTTTCTAATTAGAATACGCAATCATTCCACAGTGGTTAAACCCGAAATTCGGTTATCGAAATCCGCATTTTTTTTAGTTTGCAATCCGAAATCTTGATTAAACTCCCATAACTAACGCTTACCCGTTGCATATCGTTAATTGCATATTACGATGTTATGCACACGTGAAGATTATTATTATTAAAACGTGCTCGCACCGTGTTTGCCTGTTGAGACGTTATGATAATTATATTAATATTACGGTGTATTCTAAAGGGTGCGCTGTGGGTGCAAACATATTATCATATAGACGTCTACTGATTAAGCAAACAAAAGTAAGTAGTAACGTGACACTCGGAAATAACAATTACTATTCATTATTAATATTATAAGATTAAATTATTGAATATAAATTATTATTAAAAAAGGTTTTATTACCACGTCCACGCGTTACGTAAGCAGTTGTACCTACACACAATGTCTATGACAATAATATGGTAACAACAAATTATTAGTGATTTGCAGTGGAATTCGGATCAATGGATTACACAACAATATATGTTTTAAATTATAATATAACTTAAAAAAAATAAATAAAAAGAACGCACTCGAGGTTCAATGTTTCATGCGAGAAATGTTATAGTAGGCGACGACCGTGACCGTTATGAAATGGTTTATTGTTGATAATCATAACATAATATTATGATGTTTTTTACCTCATCGGTTCATTAACGTCAGTTAATGGCACTGTATAAGCGTATGCAAAAAAGGACGAAAAAAGTTGGCTAACCGAACATTTGCGGCAATGCAAGTGTTACGCAATGTATGGATGTATAAAATTTAAAACGTTTATGGCCGAACGAGTAGCAAATCTAAGTTAATTAAAAAAAAAAAAAAAATGCAATAAGCCACAAGATATTTGCGAATAATGTAGGTCGTTTTTATTTCAAATAACGTACGAAAATGATCGTGAAATAAGTGATGCAAGTGATCTGTAGTAAGTTTGATAGCGATATCGTTGAGGAAACGAAACGCAACAGTTGCGCTGTGCACGCATAACGTATGATTCGAAAGCAAAATAATGGTGATAACCAGAAAAAAAAATTCATGCGAGTAACGTTCAATGTACCCTTGGAGGAGCGTGGGTGGATCCAGGGGAGAACTCGGGGAAAGTGCCTACGTTGGAAATAAATATTATTACAAATAATGTACATTTAAAAGAACTGAATAATAAATAATAAAAATAAATGTTGACAGATTTAGCACAATATTTTCACAATTATTTTGGCAAGAGGGTCTAAGGGAAGAGCATCTCAGATATTTCTACGCCTATGTTCAGCTACACTATGTAATTCGTCCCATAAAGTGCTCCGACCGTAAAAAGATGTTGGATCCGCCCTTGGTAAGAGTTAACCGGGTATTCCTTTTACCGGAGTTCAAGCCCGATCGGGATTGGATTGAAAACCGGACGAGGGACAGAAACGGGGGAAAAAAATCAAATAGAGGAAAAGATGATCAGAAACTTTAATCGTGTACACGTGTCGTCGGCAAGTACGGGGACGCGACGCGCACAAGTTCTACGGACGTGATTTTCGACGCGTTTTACGGTTTGACACGATCGGCGGATGGGACGGAATAACGAGTGGGCCGGCCGTGCTCTGGACGTGAAAAATCGGACAACTCGTGGATATCAGGATGAAGCGACATATCGTGCGATTCGGTCAGATTTGGTGAGCGTTCGAGTCAGCACATTTTTTTTTAGCATTTTTGATTCCGTCCCCCACCCCTTTCGTGTAAGCCTACGACAGAGAGTGACGACCTCCCCTCCTATCTTACGTTAACGTTTTCCGTAGACCCCTATATCGTAGATACTTTTATTCCTATCAAAACAATTCATTTCTTCGACGAGGTACGGTTTACACGGTTCCCTTCCGACCACCTACTCTTCCGCGTGCGATGGCGGCGAAACGATTCTCGCCAACCCGTCCCCTACCCGCAAATCCAACCCTTTCGTCTTCACGTTTCCCCCCGCGGTCTCTGTCCACGTCCAACGTACCCCGACCCGCGACCGCCGTGTGTTCACCGGTCGCCTGCCGCGCCCACGCGCCCTCTCACCGTTCCTCCGCGTCGTTTGGGTTGCGTCGCCGTCCGGTCGACGGCGCGGCACCTAAGAAATCCGTTTCGAAACCGTTTGTTCGAGCGCCGCGCAATCGGCGGTACCCGTTGCGAATCGAACACCGCATCACGGATCCCGGAGAACCGTGTCGCGTACGGATTTCCGTCGGCCGTTCGATCTCCGGACGATCGGGTCATGGAAAACCGCCTCGGCATCGCGTGCGAATCGGATCCGGCGAGCACGATCATCGATGTGATCGCGAACGAGAACGGGAACCGGTACGGTGTCGGCGAACGGCTTAAAAGTCGAAAAGCCAGCCGTTCAGTGTTTCGTACGGGTTTTTCGCCGGAACACGTGTAGGGCGTACGGAAAAATACGCTCACGTCGTCATCGACCAGTTGGCCGTAAACGACCGTGCAGGCGTTCCAACGCGCAATATTATTGTTTACGTTTCGGCGCTTAAGAACGCAAACGGTCCCGCGTTGAATCGGACAGATTTTAACGTAAATATCCTTCGCCACACCTGAGCTTTTATTTATCCGTTTCCGGTCCCGCAAGGGGAGTTTTTCGACCGTTCGCAGTAGTCCCGTCCAGTTCCGAACACGACGAGTACGTGCACGAACATCGTAACGATCCCGCCGGTCGATCGCAGCCGATCGCTTACTGAAAAACTCGACGAGTTCTCTGCACAGCGTCGGCGTACTATTTGTGTTTTTCTTTTTTCCTCGCGAGCCCCACGACCACGCGTACGTTTTCTGAAGTCGCTTCAAAACAATCCCGACCGCGGACATTATTTTTAAAATGGATTTTGTATCAATCGTGTACGGTATTTTTGGATGTTATACATATGTTCCGTGCTCGAAATAATCGTTCGTTCAACGTTGAAATATTTATCATTTTTTTTTCTGTGTTTTGTTCTAAACTTTTGTGCTGCGCACACACGCAAACGAACACACACGTCACACAGGTACACAAAATATAAACGCGCGTGCACACTGTGTACAATGAGTCGTAACACTGACCACACCTGCAGTAGTTCAAAGAAACAAGATCAATATCCAACGAACGTACTCATTACTTCATTCACAGGGGCACTTGAGGCGTAACTAGATGTTTTATTATACGAATACGAAACACATTAGCATATAGAATAACATACAATTATGTCTCACAGCCTATTAGCATATTTCATTATTATACGTTATTCAGAAAATTAAAAAAGAAAAAAACCAGATTGTTAGTGTTGACTTCTGTAACTAGGTATGTTATTAATAATAATAAATTAAAAATACGGAAGATAATAGTACGATGACTGTTTTTCTTAAAAATATCTTGTTTTAGACCATGCATTATTTTACTTCCGAAATCTGAGCGGCTATGCCATAAGCGGAACGTTTTAGCCTATGCTTTTTGAACAATTATTTTAATTTTATGATATTAATCTTTTTTTGTTACGGAATAATCGGAAATTAATGTAAACGATAAAATATTGATGATAAATACATCATTAACAGATTCTAAACATAAACATTTAAACATTTTTTGTGTATAAATACTCGTGTGTATTAAAAATAAGCAAAAACCTATTTACATTTAACTTCTAGTTTTGTAATTTTCCGATACTGATCTACCACATAATAATAATAATCCATAATTATTGAGTGAAAACTAATACACTCATAAACCACTACGTTCAAAAAGAAAGAAAAAAAAAATTAAAACTATTACGAAGTAATATTAATAATTAACCAAAATATTTGGTTCAATTCTTGAAATAAACTTTATGATTACTTTAAACTTAAAATAAAATTTATTTAAAACTTATTGACTACTAAGAAATTAAATTTCAGCAGTATAAAACCATTGCAACCGGAATTATATTTTGTTTAACAATGACCTGAGATGGAATCAGTTAAACTGATATATTATAATATTTTACTGAGGTGATTTTAATTTAGCTAAAAGTATAAATTTCACTCAATTCAATATCGTGTAAAATGGATAGACAGACGATATAGTTTTCAAATTTCATCTTGAAATTGTATATTAGCTATACCTCCGTGTATATATTCTAGGGTCGTAAGAATTATTGTAAATAAAAATTTTTTATCAGATAAGTCAATAGGAATATTACTACGGGTAACGATATTATGTTTCTTTATTAATAAACCGATTTCCGTGTTTGGATGTGACTAATGCATTTATTTAAATATTCCGCAGTGATTCGACTGCGCGGTCATCTCGAAACCTTAGAATTGTGCACTATTCTCATACAGAAATATAGTAACGTTGATGTTTCGTATGAAATATAATGTATTGTTACGATACAACAACAATTACATGAAAAACGCATCGTCTTACGGTGTGTAGGAAGAGTTATTTATTTATTTTTTCGATTATACATGTCCTATTTTTGATCTTGTCCCGAAAGTCTCAGTGAATTAATTAAAAATGCTTTCTAATTCCGTAAATTTTATTTGTTAATCATTTTCCTTTGGACCACAACGTCGGCGAGTTATTTTAAAATAAAACGTTGGCAATGTCTATAGCCACGGTGCCGGACGCTATATTATAATACGCGCGATGTGTGGTATCACGGCCATAGACCGAAACGAAATTCGGATATTTAAATGTGGACTCGGCGAGTTTGCGTAGACACTTATGAGTATCACATCTTTGGAATGCCCATAACACATCGAAAATAATTATTTTTTCCCGTTCGCTGTTGCGTTGAGATGACCGCCGAAAGCTAAGCGTTGTAAAATCATACTGAATTCGTGTTTCGTTCTTTACACATTTTACAATCCACTGTAGCCTATTGTTTTTGCCAAATTATGTACAAACCATTCAAGTTGCCACAAATGTATATTTTTTATAAGTTTATATTCGGGATGAATCGGTTATAAAACATGTAAAAGGGAACATGAATGCGTCAAGGGAGACAACGGGATTATTTTACCTCTGGTCCCAGTCTAGAAATATTTAATTAATGGGGACTCCTTTAAAGTCCAGATGGATTAGAAATACTCGGCGTTACTCATTAGAGATTATTGGTGTTCGTACATTATCTTTAAACTATTTATTTATTTTTTTTTTTTCATAAAATATTTATAAATTCAATTCAATTAAATGAACTGAAATTCATATGTATGCGCTATTGCACAAGTAAAATTTTCAATTATTCCAATTTCTAAACAGTTACAACTGTTATTTATTTTGGTTTTTATCGGAGTGCGAAAAATTACTTAATTTTATCCAAATCTACGCAGACATTCGTTATTGCAAGACTAAACAAAGTGTTAATTAAATGTGGTATCTGATAATGCATTGCATCACATTGCAAGGAAAGGATGATTAGAGGCAAAGGGTCTGCCAATAATTGACACAGAACTATGTCATATATCTTGAAGTAAGAGGTATGGATCGGATTAATAAATGATATGATATCTAGCAATCTGTCCAGACGGGTATAATTCCAACCTGGAGCTACGTTTGTGAGGCCAAGTAAAGATGAGTGTGGTGAGAAGATGTTGATTTGTGGAACAAATTGTGGGAGGCCGATATGATGTTTCGTTTTATAGATTATAATCCTGAAGATCGAAGGAGCACAGAGTTTCTCACCAAACATGGAACCCACATAGTTCGGAGGGAGACACGTCTAGTCAGTTATGTTTTTTATTTTTTTTTACATGATACTCGTATATTATTGCAATGATCGAGGGGTCCTTGAATTAATTTACTCCAGACCCAAAGAATATTTAGGACGGTTCTGATTATTAATTTGAAGCGCTGCCGCGTGTACCATTTCGTACCTGCACCGATGAAATAAATAATAAACAATATAATAAAAATAACGTACAATATCAATAATACAACGTATTTGCACGTAACAGCGAAACCAATGAGTTCATACAATGTCGCGATCGCGGTAATAACGGTATACAAACAACGTGATATCATTCGACCGCGGTAACGCGCAAGTTCGACGGAAGTGCGTTTCACGTCGTTTAATGACGTCCATAGGCATGTACCGCGATGCCGTGTTACGTCTGCCGCGGGTAACTGCTATTTCGGCGATCCCTGCGGCATTCCGTTCTGCCCGTCGCCAACCGCTTCCTCCATTCCACCGTCGTTCGGTTCGCAGTCGTCGACGTGCTGGCACGATACGTCCTCGTCGTCCGCGTCGTCGTCGCAGGAATACCGGCAATAGACGAGCACCACGGCGATCAGAAACGCGATCACCGCGATCACCGTCACGATCCAGTACCGGTACTCGTCGAACGGGCAAAACAGGTTGACTATGTTGTAGGCCTGCACTCGTGACTTGAGCCGAGCTTCCATCCTGCGGTGTCCCTGCGAACGAAACACATTGCTTTAGCGGTCAACCGTCGCTGCGAACACGGAAACAAGAAACGCCCGGACCGGGTGGCCAGCACAACGTGGTGGATCACAGGCACGACTGAGGTTTTCCGATACTATCCGAAATACTGTAGATAAGCTCGGTTCGCTTCATTAGTTCAGGCTGTTTCGGAAAGAATGTGGATCGAAGTTTTTGAAACATGGTGTTGAAGAAAAGAATCCGTGGACGGAGAAAGTTAAAAATTAAGAAGTAAATAAATAAATAAATAACAGTTTATCGAAGCAACAAAAGTTTAACGTGATTTTATAAAACTGGTGCAAGATCAAAAGTTGCAACTCATCCAATGAGCAAATAGCGTGAACGCGGACGAGTTGAGTTCGATTTAGATTATAACAACAAATGTAAGAAAAAATACCTATACGTAAGAATGAACGAACAAAAAGTAACACGGAAAACAATCGGAATAAAGGAGGAAAAATGGATTGGATATGCAATGTGAAACAACGAATTGATAACGAAAATGATACTATGAATTATAGATGGAAGAGCTGGGAGAAGTAGACCATGTACACCGATTACGAAACAGACAGTAAAAGGTATAGGAAAAACTAATTACAAAGAACCGAAAGTAGCGGTAACGGAGGGAGACGAGTGGAAGATCTATCGACGTCGCTGGACTGATCTATGGATTGAAAAAAAAAGAAGAAAGATTTTTAACGAGTAAATCGTGTCGAACATGTAAAGCTTAGTCTTAAAAAAAACTACACGATAGCAATGTATTTATTTCTTCCGGGGTAAATCGCCATGGAAAGTAAACATATATGGTGTCAATATGCGTGCGGCGTTTTTATTGTACATCCGATAATGGGGTTTAAACAGGTTAAACTGTAAAATAAATAAAACCGCCGGGACGCCAATAACTTTCCCCGCTTCTCTTGGAACATTCGAACACACACATGTACGTCGTACGTACGGAGAGACAGATTCGCGTTCGATCCGAATCCGATTGAATATCATTTTACATAATATTACGCACGTTAAACGTTTGAGAATTCGCTCCGTTACCGGTACGGTTGTACTGAACGGCGAGAGCCGTAGCTCATTTAAAAGTTTCGAAAACACTTTATGATCTTAATCTTGCGACTGTTACACTCGGATTTTGGATTTGTGAAACGGTCTCGTTATTTGGACCACAACCGGCGAGATTTAAAAATAAACGTTGGCCGCGGTACGCGCGCTGCAGAGTCCCGGTAGCTTTAATGTATTAATTATATTATTGTACAATTATTGTGCGGCGCGACGAAAAACCATCGTTGGAAAACGACGGTTTACTAGTTAGAAGTGCGAAGCATAATAAACATTTACACGCCTGTTACGAATTACCGTTGAAAATCGTTAAACCCATCGTTCAACGGTTGACAAAATTCAATATTTACCATTGAACACCATTGAATACGATGTTTAAAACACTCCAAATGCGACTTATTTTTTATTTTTTATTACAAACCATAAAAGTATTTATTTTAATTTAATTTTATCGTATTGTTTACATTATTATGCATAACCAAAGCTCGGATGTACATGAATTTGCACATTTTTTAGCGCAATTAGAATAATACCCGAATATGATATAAATTCGCTTCATAAAATCTAGATTTAAAATACGTTAAACTTATTTTGCACATAATTGCGTGTTTGGCATTATTGAACACATAAATGCATGCATATTAATTATTTCTAGACTAAATGGCGTATTAATTATAAATTATAAATATAAAATTAAATATTTTCAATATTATTATCAACTATTATCGGGCATCGGAATATGTTCAATGTTTACGAATAGAAAATTATAGGCAATAGTAAATTAACTTGTGTAGTTAGGAGTTAATATACATACCTAAAGATGTGGTTTTGTTTGTGCAATCAATTGCAGCAGTCACTGCTGTGTCCATCGCATATTCATATTTATAATTACTCTAATTTATAGAAACTTTTTTGTTTAATATTATATCAACCCATTTTTTTCTGTATGTATTTGTTCGAAAAATAGAAAATAAATTTAACATATTTTAAAGCATATAATTGCATATTTTGACATTTTTAAATACATATTTCAATGAATTTGTAGACATTGACATCCGAGCTCTATACATAACGATTTTTATATTACACATTTAACAGTCGTTCTGTGGCCAAACCTAATGAACAAATATCAACGCAAGAAAATATGTATCGCAAAAAAAAAACAAATTTTTAATTTTATTCATCACGAACACAAATGGTTCGATTAGATTATTTGAAAATATTTTCAACAGTTTATCAAAATTTATTTGAATTGAAAATAAAAAAAATAATTAATATTTGTACATTATTTGTTATGGTCCTACAATGTACTTATGTTTTGTTATGTACCTAAGTCAATTTTGATGTTTGGGATGTTATTTAGCATCTCTTTCCGACCACAAAAACTATTCAATCGAGAGCAATTTTATCTTACTACTATTGACAACATAACAGTAACATAATATTTTTTCACTTTTCTCTGACATGGTTGCGACATAAAATAAAATGTTTTTTTGTTGTTGTTATTTTTACTCGATCGTCCATTGATAATGGTAGAAATGGGCCACTAGAAATCAACCACGCGCGTTCGATGTGCTTGCTATACGGTATAAAACAATATCAAAATATTTCTATCGAATGCCGCACAGCTATCGACGGTTCACGTACATTTTAGCGTACCACGAGAATATGTACTGTTGCGAATTAACCAAGCCGAGTGTTCATCAAAACGATTGAAAGGTGATAACGAAACATCTTGGTGCTGCAACTGTAACAAAGACACCGTTCCGTCTACCGTGCGGGGTTTGTCGGTGATGTCGCGTTTGCGTACAAGTCATATTGGCTCGCATTAACGAGCCGTTGGCGTTGCGGCAAATGGGTTCGCGAACGCGAAAACTGATTGGAAATCACAATAACAATAACTACGGTGGCGAAGGACGTCCGGACACATTTCGAAGGGAGAAAAATACCGAAACGTTATTGTCGCAGTAAAATACAATATTATAATACAAAATACGCAAACGGTACGAAAATACGCGCGTAAGATAGTCCCGTGCGCGGTCCTCGATCCTGCCAGGCACGTAGCCAAAGCAAGGGACTTAGGTGGACCGCTTGTTTCAAACGATTAAAAGCGTTTAAATGTATTTACTCGGAACCCGGGACCGGCACCCGACAGTATAACACGTACTAAAAACTTCTTTTTACTAAGTATCGAAAACTCGCTATGCTCGTACAGCTTGGACACGTTTTGACGAATCTTCAGTTGCGATGTAAAACTGTTCGGTAACAAAATTACTCTTTCGATTGCTTTACGACTAGAATATAGATTTAATGTATTAAAAATAATACATTAAATCTATATTGTAGTATTGCATTATTATTACTATTTTGTTTGTCGAAAACGGGGGTACCCAAAAGTTGAATATAGGGTCTATTCAAAAGCGAACGGGAACTGGTGTCAGCTGTACAATCGCTACAAGTGTCCCGTATAGGAAACGAATCGTTGTAAACGATGCGAGGGCCTTGGTTTTCTAGAAACGATGTGTGCCGCGACAGGACGGTGTATTGTCGCGCGTAACCGTACTCACTCGTCCTGCATCGCTCGCGCAAGTTTCGCGACGATGGCGTCCGTAGACGTGTCCGGCCGAGACGGTCCGTGCGCAGATGACGACGACGGCCACGGCAACGGTGGTCAGAGTTGTTCCGTTGCGCATGTTGTTCACGGTCGAACGCGATGGAAATCGTACGCGATCCCGCACGCTTACGGTATCGCACCGTGTATTGTTGGACCGGAAACGTTCGTTTTCGACAATACGTCGTTGTAACAACGTAATCGCGTTGCACGGCGGATAAACAATCGATAACATTCATAACAGTCCGTTCGTACCACGCGTACGTACTTGTGTAGTTAAACGCAGTAGGTCTGGGCGAGACGATGGTGTACTTTTATTTTATTTTCATCGACCGCAGTGCGTAAACGCACGCAATCGTCGTTTTTAACGCGTATTAAATACGTCGTTCGGTACGATTTCGGTGCACCCTGAATCCTGATGTCCGCGACGAGTGCAGCGTTTGGAGCGGTTCACCGTTTCCAAAATCGTATTTAGCCACAACATTAAAGTCTAATACCGATCGATCTCACATGACGAATTTGAAATCAATCCGTCTAACTGTTTTCCGATGAAAACCGTACGGTCCCGTGAGATAACTCGTCGTGTGCGAAGCGTATCGTTCAGCGGAAGTGCTGCGGTTCAGGTGTTTGTTTCCGTACCTTCGGGATGTTAAGTCGTCAAAACGCACGCGACGCGTGAAAACACATTATCCCGGCGTGTCCGGCGGCGGCGGAGGCGGCCGAAACGGAAACGAACGCGCTTTAAAAGTGCAATGCGTTTTAAAAACGATATCCCATTATAATTATACGGTGTACGCGAACGAAAAACAATTAAAACGCGATTTGAGCGAATTCGTGTGTACGCACTAACGCGCACGGACGGCCTATGGTTATGGTGTGCGCTGATGTTAATGCGCACGTACAAAGGTAGTTCGGTAAATACGGTGATCGCGGATCCTTGTGCGCCGTACGCGTTGTAAGCGCCCGCGAACACTCTGTACACGTCGGAACACGTAACTTATTATTAATACGTGCGCACCACGCGATGGCATACGATAATAACATAATTACATTATTATTTTTATTACGTCACACGGTGGATACGGTACGTGCGCGTGCGTGCGTGTACCAGTTCGTAGCGCGCGATGTTTATACTATATAATGTACAGCTCTAGTGCAGTCGTGTACACCGTAACACACCTAATGCGATAATAATTGCGGGTGTGCGGCGAGGGCGTCTTACCGAATATGATTATTTTCACATTTGAGAGAACGCCGTCGTCGATGGTTTTCGGTGTTTCGATTGTTTTATTTTCTCTTTTCTGTTTCCATCACCTTGTTGCACCATATCCACCGGCTTTTCGCCTCTCCACGCGTCACTGTTCCTGTCCCTCACTCGTATCTCTACATCTTTTCACCGCCGTCTCACCGTATCTCGCGGCATCTCCGCTGTATCCCGTCACGTTCTTCGTCTCCATCCTCACTCACCCGTGTCCCTACGACCTCGGGTTAAATTACCCGACGCGGCCGGGTATGCGTCCACAACGCAGTAGCGTTTTGCGGGCTGCATCCGAAGTGGTTCCCATACCTGAACATTTCTAAATATCATTTGAATCGGTTTTCGATAACCACTTTCAAAAAAGGCGAAATACAATATAATAGTATTATTTAATATTATTATTACTCTAAACATATTATTTATTATTATTATTATTATTATTATTATTATTAATTACTATCTACCACAGAAAAAAATGTTAAACGTTTCATTATAAAAATAAAAGTGACAAAAAATCATAAATTTTAACCACACCTGCATAATATTATGTGGACAGCCCCTAAGTCTGTATAAAATGAGAAGAAAAATTGAAAATGCTTTGACCCAGAAAACAATTCGGGTACACTCGTTGTAACAAACCGGGAACCAATTCCGATGTTTCGGAACCAATACAGATACACCGGTTTTTTCGCTAGCATCATGTGGTCAGTACACACTACGTTTAAGTGCGACCCGTCATGCGCGTCATGCGATCACATTGGACGACTGCGTCCCATTCGAGTTCCGTGTATGCAAAAAAAAAAAAACACACAAATCGAGTTTCAGTGAAAAAACTGACAGTAAAATTTGTGTCCCCCTTAGGCCTCTTCCACACAGTCCGTTTCTTTAACGGCAATGGAAACGGATCTAATAAAAATGTCCGTATATATAAACAATTTTTGTCCGTTGGTAAAAACGGATAGTGCAAACGGATTGTATAAATAACTATGTGTCTTATCCACTCCGTTTTCTTTTTTTATCCGATCCGTTTCCGTTGCCGTTAAATAAACGGACTGTGTGAAAGAGGCCTTATAGGTTCGTTATTATAGCCGGTCTAATAAAAACAACGTTGGCCTTCTCATTTCAAAAAAGGTCCGACAATTGTTTCTCGTACACCTCCATTTTTCAACTCCGTGTAACTTATATGAAAACGAAAATCATATCAATGTTGTATTTTTTTGTAATCAATGTACACCATCTTTGCGCACCGTATCGACCAACGCTAACCTTGTCGTTGAATGTACCGTCGCGTTAAAAGCAAAATTTGATGTCTAAAAATATAAAGGTACCCCTTATTTAACGGTGCGATTGCACGTGTGACTGACAAGCCAGGAACTCAACTAGTACTTATATGTTATCATAATAAAAGCGAGGACACAATTCAAACAAACGTCATGATATTTTGGACTCAGTTTAAAGTTTTGATTTTATTTTTTGTACCCGATTCGAACATACCGTTACACAGCTATATAAGATAGCACGTATAACACGATCCTGCAACTGCGTGAATTGGTTCGCGTTGCCGTGACCGGCGCTTGATCTGAGTTGAGTCCCGAACACCGGAGGACGGTAAAGGATAATGGTTGGGTACCGGGTTATTTCAGGTACTGCATTGCACTAATAATTTCCTTTCGATTTTCACGGTCACGGGACTGTCTCCGATCAATTTCTGATCAAAGGTACGTTGAACAGGTTTTTTCGCAAGACCATTTGTTGTTATGAGAATTATCTCAGGAAAGAAAACACCTTTAAAACAATGATGAAAAATTAAATTGTAGGCAGTCCCGACAGTGTTGGAACGGGAAGGACAATGTAAGTTATCGAAAACCATCTGGGATCCAGCTAGTGGGCACAAAAAACAGATTAATTCCCGGGACCCAATTCGTATCCAACGGCCGCCGTGGCAGCGCGTCAACGTGTGCAACCGTGAACAATACGGATTGTTGCAGAAGTTGCGAGACCGATATCGCGGCGCGCGCGGTTTTTCTGTGTCGTAGCTGCCAAGAGTCTCGTACGATAACAATGTATCGAGTTCACGCAACACGTCCCCGAGACTATCTACTCGAGACACGTACTGTCGTATCGAACGTTACTATCCGTGTACCCAATCTCCGGCCAATCCTGGCTGCCCTCGCGCTTTCGAGTCGGTCCCCTTCGATCGAGTCGGCACCGCAACGCTCGATGTGGTGCGGACGTACAATGCACGCACAGGTCAAACGATACATCTATACGTGCGTGTGCGCGCGACAGAACCGTAAAACACTGCTAGGATATCGAACACCGCTGGTGATGATCCACGTAAACGGGTTTCCTCGCGGAGGAGTCCGATTCGTATGACGTGCGCGTACTCGTCAATTAGTGCTGAACGCGAACGAAAACGTTCACGGTATGCAAATACCGTCGTCGGTCGTCCCCGAAGAGTTGAACACGAGTGTGACGACGAGAAAAATAATAAAAAACTTTATATTTCACTAAGCGCGTCACTGTAGAGCCGATCGTTACGTTAACCGTACACGTGCATTGCGAATAACCAGCGCAATTAAGAACAAACAACGATTTTGGAAATGTATTGACGAACAATAGAACGCGCACCGTAAAACTGTAACATTACGATTTTACACGATATCACGATATGTGTTACACGTTTTTGTCAAAACCTCGACCGAAGTGTTTCCTCCCATCCCAAATTAAATGCCGTCGTCTTAAATTTTTAATAGCTCATTATTAATCGGTTGAAGTTCGTTGTCTTTTCGCAGTGAACGATGGAACATTGTTGCTACTTTTATTTAACGTTCGTTTCAATTTCGTACCGCGTTATAAGGACTACATTGAACGTCTAGTTAAACGCTCCACAAACACTACACGTGTGCGAAGAGAAAAATTTATAGACCCGTGCGAGAATTAAAGAGCAACGGTTTGTTCAACTGCAACAATCAATCGCCCTTTTTGTTCCGTTTTGGATTTCATCGTAAGTTTTCGTATAATGAACTTACATTTTCCATCGTTTCGAAGTTATTAAAAACTATTGCTGGTCGTTTATTAATTAATTAATATTCTATTAGTTTGGTTTTTATCTTTACGACACGTGTATGATTACTTTTAGTTTCGTTTTTTTATTTTTTTTATTAATCCGACGAATATCATATATGTATATTTATACCACACATACAATACTAATTAAAGTCCATGGTGATGACATGACATTAATATATATTACACTTTTACACTGATGAAAATTGAACACAATTAAGTATGTTCAAAGCATCGTTTGAGTTTTCATTATTGTATTTTTTTTATTTTTATTTTTTATCACTGTATTTTGTTTGATCTGTACGTGTTCATTATAAAACATTGAAAATGTTTAACGCGGTGGGCTTATTTCGTTTCCGTCGTGGTAGCGTTTCAGAAATATTATGAAATTGTTTGAATCCAAACACGGTTCTATTTGGTTCACGAGCGATAGACGACCGTATGTTGTACTTATTTGATCGGCCATACGGTACGTTATTATTAATGATTTATATTTAATTTTTAAGCTGTTCAATGGCATTACGGTAACATTAATCGATAGTACTACATTATTGACGATCAAAGCGCTGCATCACGTGATACGAACATATACGTACGGTTAAAAATCGTTCGGTTGACGTATGTATATGTATTATTTTATATGTACATCATGAACGTTGTGCATTTGATTACTATTTACAGTTGCACGAATCGATGTCGAATGCAAGCAGGCGGATTACATTTCTGATGACGTGATACGTATATATTTCGTTACGATAAATATGTGTTCATCACGGTTTTTGATGAATCTCTACGTTAATAAGACTTAAAACGGTCCAGGGGTGGGGGGTTGTTATTACACCTTTAACACCCCTCCCCTCTCTCCGGGATACGCGTATGTATACAAGACATATTATGAGACGTTTGAAAATAAATACGAACAGGATTTCTCGCCGTATTGACGGGCCGCGTCGCATGTTACGATACGTGCGTACAACACGAAATTATAATATTATTTTTACAACGATCATAATAATATATGAACAAATGTTCGTGCAGGACGCCAGGGCGGCTTTCATAGTGTGCTTAATTGTTACATTATTTATTGCGGCGAAATATTATTATTTTAATATGTAAATACATGCATGCCAAACAGTTTGTTGGCAAGTCTTCAAATATGTTCTGTAGGAGTATATGTATATGAGTATATTGTAAATTACGACCAAATGTAATACGAAATATTATAATATGTACTGTCTTGGTAAGACAAGTGCGTTCTCGCCGTCTCGACGTTCGATGTTAAATTAAAATTTCTACGGAATATATTAGCTATGTATTGATCGAACAGCTGTACGATGGAAAATTGTAATCGTAATCGATAATGGTTTCTAACTTCAACTACCATTTGAGATGTTTGACCGAGAAACCGGTTAATGTATATTTAGTGAAATTATGATGTAACTGTCACGTAACACGTGCCGTTTATTTATTTGTTTTTAAATTTTAATACCATATTGAACAAGTCGAACTGTATAGGTCCGTATTGTAACAACATGATTTATGTACACGGTTATAAACGATAAAATGATTGAACCAGTTCGTCTTGTATTGTTACAGATGAAAAATTAAGTGCGAAAAAACCGAACCACAGAACCCGCGATGCAGCCCGAACAGTAAAATATGTATTCGAATACATAACCGCAGTAAGATAGTAAGCCTAGGATGGTTTGGTATAAAGGAACAACGGATTCTTACAGCCGTTAACGGTACAGGCAAGTCGGTCAGTTAGTCACTATACATTTACGTCAATTGCATCTCAAATGTACCACCGCTGTATTCACATTAACGCATGACAATAAATCGATAGAATATAAAACGTGTAGCTTCGTGCGTGTGTATTGGGATCAAATGTGTCAAAGCGATAGATGTTATACTTATGCTAACGATACGATTATGATTAGATGAATGTACGTACATTCGTATTTGTACGATCGCTGGGCGGACATCAGTACTGATTTATGTGCGGAATACTACGTTATCGCGTCTATTTTTTTTTTTTTGGATACACTCTACTCCGTGCGTGGAGCCGTGTCGAGCAATTCAGCGCCTCGGGGCAAATTTTTTCCGAGCGTCTCTTCGATTTAATTACCAATTGTTTTCTTATTACGAAAATCTCCACGGGACACCGCATCGTCATACACCTCGAAAACTAACTGAAATACAATATTCAATGTTTATTGTGTATAATCAATAATTTATTTCAACTAAAAATATCGATAGCAAATTATCCATTAACATAATTAGTATATATGAAAATACCAAACAATATTTTATAATGTTTTTCTTGCTTTATCTTTAGCAAATCTCTGAACTAAAATACTTCGATCAATACTCTTTATTAAACAGATATTTATGTTGAAATCGTTCACCACGCGGTGTCCTTTGTTTATTATTTATAAAATTATAACATATATGGTTTTCGAGGTTACAGGTAGCATATTGAGCGCAAATAAAGGTGCCTCATTACTTTTACAAAACTACGGAGCTCGGGGGCAATGGCTTCCCTTGTCTCCCCCCATCTTCACACCGCACTGGTTATGCGTACACCCGAACACAATTAGACGAAAATCAACTGCATTATGAGCCCACGACATTCTGTGCAAATGTTGATGAGGGTTAACTAAGTTTAAGGTCTCAATAACAATAATCAATACCGCGTTAAATCAACTGCAAGTCACGGGTATTTTTTGAGTGACGTCAAAAATTCTTCGGAAAATATATCTGAGTAATTGATGCGTAATACACCGTCATGATATTGACGGTTGTAATTTAGTGCCATTGAAAATGAAATTTCAATGTAATAATATTATAATATTTTCACACATATTTTCTTTCTTATAGTTGTGCAAATTCCAGGAGTTTAAAATATTTTTTTTCGATGATCAACATTTAACGGTTGTTTAATTTGTGCAATCATTTATAAATCTCTTAATGTGAATTGCGAATTAGAGTTTATTCGTTGTGTATGGTGGTGCATAAATTAGGTAGTTTATTCGTCTATCTCATATTATGTTTGTTATTATCCGGTCGTGAAAATATGTTGTCTTTATTATCGAACATAATATGATGGTGCATTATTGAATATTAAATAACGTTCATAACGGCAAAATAGCTTTTAATATTATGTACCACAAGGAAAATAGCGAAACGAATAAATCAATCAGAAAACGGGTATGGTTCGTCGTAGTACAAATATTGATTAAGGATAAGAATACAATGGTTTAGAAGGTGATTCATTGTACCACGTCAGGCGATACATTGGAGTGTATAACATAATATGTGTACATGTACATCTAACTCATATTTAAAATTTCAAGGTTACTTATTAAAGTAAAATCAATACATTGGGATGGGAAACAGAGGATTCGGAGCTGTGAAGGGATGGCTGGGTGGATGAATTCCTTTTGAACCCCTTCAAACATTTTGCTATACAGTTATAACAGTACAATCCTGGAGGATCGTGCTTCACTCAAATCGTATTTCCGAGGCGGAGAAATCAACTTCGTACATCATACATAGGTATAAATATACATACATAATGCACATGGTGTACTGGCAGATGTATGTATTATACATTATGTATAAGATACATAAATCGTGTTGTTACGAACCCGGGGAAACGACATTTAAAGAAACCCAGAGTTAATACGATATCAACGATAGTCAATGTTTGAACGTTATTTTTCCATTAAGTTTTTATCATAAATCTTATCTGTTTTTGATAGCTGACACAATACGCGATACGGAATAAGTGTTACTTGACGTCCATCGCCGTAAGCCATTTAAAAATAATCGTAAATTTCTCGAAGTCGAAACAAAAATAAATTTTTTTATTAAAATAACGCGTAAATTGCATGTGATGATGTTCCGACGCGAACCTTAAACTAAGGGAGCAGATGACAGAGAGAGAGAGAAACAGATATGTGACCTTGGCCCGAGTAAACCGGTTAATGTCCAAAACACATTGTTGAACAAATCGATTTTCGACAAACAAAGTTCGATGAGAAATCATCGCGAAAGGAAATTTTACGCTCATTCGAATGAAAACGGTCTCAAGTCCGTCTGGGATCAAGTATTCGGATTACAAACGTTTAAAGTCGAAACAAAAATATATTCCAAAAAACGTTTCACGAACGAAAGAACTCAACCGGCTTTAAACGGCCGTAAAGAATGAACTCGGTCTCAGTCGGTCTTGAGACCATTTTCGTTCAAAAGAGCGTAACGTTTCCTTTGAGAATCCAAAGAAAAAAATAATAACGATCTGTTGAATCGTACACCACAGGCGTAGTACACGGACAGCAGTACAGATCTATAGCGATCGAACGGATAGCATTTCGTTGGTCGCTCGCGGTCTGCGACGTCGTCTCGCGTGCGGTACAACGCGTCGCAGCAATCGTACATATCGCTGTCCGCGTAGTGTCCAGGGGCTGGCCTGAAGCCCGTTTGGAATGAGAGGGTGGGTACAGGAATATTATTGTATCATACGATCATTGACCATCGCGAAGCTTGTTACCTGCACGGTACGCGTCACACGGTGTTCGATGGTAAACGCTTGTACATTTACGCGCGTGCATTTCGCGTGACTGCGCGTACCCATGTCAAAAAGTATCGAACGAAAAATATCTCCGGCAGTAGAACCGTCGGGGGTGCGGGCGATGACCACGTATAGCCCGTAACCGCGCACCTCCCCCCCGAGATGAACCTGCCGCCGACGACGGACGCATTACGTAAACGGGGGGGGGGGGGGGGGCTAGGTGTCGAGTCGTGCAACACGCGCGCGTACGAAACGGTGACACGACGACGGGCCCTTGAAACGGAACTGGGCATTAAGGACACGCGGCGGCGGCCGGGAACAAGTAGGTCACGTCATTTGGACATTTCTGTCGCGGCCGATCGGTCGCCGATTGCGAAAACGAGTTTTCACACTCTTTCCGCGGCAAGGACGCGCGCGATTGCTGTGCCGGCCGGCAGGAAGTCTTTAGGACGCGACGATTATTATTTCGTTACCGCGGCCTGCTGTTCGTGCCGTTCGCACGGCTTAACGGTGCTTCGGGCGGGCGACGGGCACGCACGCACGCACCCGAGAACGATACATAAATGTCTGTTAATAATAATAATAATAATAATAATAATAGTAATAATGATGATGATGATGATGATAATATACACCTGATATGTGCGCGGTGTGTGGATAAGGAAGCCGTTCGACTGTTCCGGCAGTATAAATATATATATTTATGTATGTACGTATTTTCGTCGAGTACACCGAAGTCGTCGTTTGAGTGAGTATTATTATTATTATTATTATATTTTTTTTCCTTTCTTCCGACCACGTTAATAAAGTCATTATCGTCGCCGCCGCCGCCGCCGCCGCCACCACCACCACCGCGCGGTCTTTAATGGCCGAATCGTGTCCGTCGCGTTTTACCCGCGCGTCGTGGTCACCGTAGTCCAAATCCTTTTTCTGTTCTCTCTCTCTCTATTTACCCGTCCCGCCAACCCTATCACTCTCGTTCTCTTGCAGTTCTCTAACACGCAATAGTACATGTCAAACCTCTCCGTCTCGACGGTTTTTTTTTCATTTTACATGGATATTTTATTCGACGACGTGTCGGTTTCGAAAAACAAAAAAAAAAAAATAAACAAAAAATAGATTTGATTAAGTCGCGCGTACACGATCCTTGACGTGGGCGCTATATGTATATGTATTCGTATGTTAGACTGGATACGAACTGCGACTGCTACGACACGATATCCTTTGGGCGTTGGCCAATATGAATGCGTTGCTCCACTTATGATCGTATTCTTGTATTTATATGTTTCGCGCGTAATGCGTTGAATGTATTTCTAATGCTTGCGGAGTAAAAAAATATAATAATAGTGTTTGTCTGCACGCATCACTCGCAATCGAATTCAGAAAACACTAGCAATTAAATGTCTCGTTATTTGTTAATAACAAAACGTTAACGTACTGTATTGTTCACTAGTTTTATATACTTCAATAATTTGTTATACGTTGTAACTTTATCATCACGTTATCATATTTATATTTATATATTAATGTTATACATATTTCCAAACGCTAAAAATATTAATGAGCTGAGGAGCAGCAGTTTTTCGTGTCGAATCTTTAAAAAAGTCGCATGAACTCGTCATTAATTGTCAGTGTTTATAAAAATAAAGAGTACTCCGATTACATGTACAACATTTGCGTTCTCGAACACATAAGTAAACCTCGTATTAAAGCGGTGGACAAGCATTCCACACATTCTATCCTCAAAATTCTTGTCGAAAACAAAAAATAAAAATAAAACTCGATAGTGAACGGAATAATTAACAAAATACTTTGCATACCGTAAAAATAACAGTTTGAACAAGCAAAAATATGTAAAAAAAAATTAGTTGCTGCTCGATCCCCCTGTGTCTTCAAGTCAAGTACTTTAAGATATATATATATGCATGTTTACAGTACCTACTATCCTGATTGTTATTGTCTCGGTAATCTTTCCTCGCAATCAACGTCTGGCAACCACCCCAAAACATTCGAAGGGAAGTGGCTTTAGAACATTCTTAATCCTTTGAAATTACTACTCGAGAACGTATCTAGAAATGTAATCTGCAGTGGGTGTTACGATATATTATATACCCAGTTCGAGACAGCGAAAACTATAAAACGTATTCAATGAAGTGTATTTGTTTTATAATGTACAGTGATTTGGATGCAGTCAGTTTTTATTTTTTATTGCGATCAGTTTATTGAAATATCGCAGAACTTAATCGTATTAAATTTAATGCGTTGGAAAATTATGGTTGTTAACCGCTCGGTGCCAAAGTTTGCCAATCACGCAAATGTCCTTGCACTCGGATAATAAAACGATTTTATTTAATTACATAATATTATGGTGTACATCCAATTTATTAAAACAAAAACTCAGAAACAATGTTGCAAGACGTCTGTAAGATTTTACCACAAGAAAATTTCTTAGCGATTTATTTAGTGAATACAAGTTTTTTTTTTTTAATTTCGGTGGTGTACGACAATGTCACCCGTCGCATTTCTTTATACATTTATAAATGTACTATGTACCATCCAATTTTCACGGTGGCTGATACGACATCGAAACGATTATATCGAATAAATGAAATAGGAATGCTTTGTAAAATGACGATTCGTACAGCATTATTTAGTACTATATTAATGTTGTACACACAAATTGTTCAAATACTGATTACGAAACGCTCTGGCGCAAATCCTCGAATTAGTAAAATCGTATATCGCGCCCATTATTGTAAGACGAGAAAATAATTGTTTTTACTCGCCTACTATAATATTTCCATCGAATATAATGCTCGTAAAAACAAAAAAAAAAAAAAACATTAAATTGAACCCACATTGACGAATTCGTTAGGACCTCTTCACAAGTATTTTCACTTCTAACATTATTTTGCACGTACCAGTACTGAACATCGAAAACTAATCGATTTTATAATAAACCGATAAACATTCCTAAAACGTTTAGACGTATCCAGTGAATCAACTGCTTACCAATGGAGTACAACAAGAATTATCTAACGGTCGATCGATCCGGAGCTAAAAGTTTTATCATAGCTCAAAAAATTCAGAAACATAACTCATTCTATGGGATAATCGGGTGCTTAGTGTAGACACGTAGATACGCGATGTACTCGTGTACAGTTCACGTCGAAGAGTTTTTAACATTTCACTTTTCCAGAGTAGCGATTCCCAAACTCTTCGACCGCACGGAACACATAAAAAGTAATTTGCGTTTCGTGGAACACTAACGTCTCTAATCTGATCTCAACATTTCAATTATTTATCGAGGAACCAATACGCCGGAAAAACGTTTCAAAGGTAGTCGATAATCATTGTTTTTCACGATTAAATTACCTCTCAACATTTACATAGTTCTTGCGGAACCCTTGATATTGTCCCACAGCACCATTGAATTACGCGGAACACACTTTGGGAATCGCTGTTCTGACATGTACAATCTAGGTTCAGTTTTAAACGAATAATACATTTATTACATGTGAAATTTCTTACAAAACTAATTCCACGACGGATAGTAATATTTTATTGCATCAAGTCTTGCGTAGATATGTCTGGTTTCTAATAGAACTAATTATACCGTTCAAACGTGACCTTGTACCACGCACAACACCTGATACGTTACATCTCGGCCGTTTAGCTGGTGCCCAGTAGCAATGCTAGTCATCGCGGTTTTTTCCGACAAATAAAAACAGCAATTATTATCACGCCAGCTTAAAATTACAAACGCACGTGCAAGTGCACTTTTCCGAGCCCTTGCGCAGTCGTCGTTCGTATGTACGTCTACTCCATCCCTTGTAACCGGCTAGAATTTCCAATCAAGTTTTTCGGCCACAATTTATCAGAATGTGCTGATCGTTTTAGTCCACGGTCGTCTGACCTACGTGCAGATTCGGGCAATCGCCTGTAGCTTATGTCTGTTTTTTAAATTGAGGTTTGATTTTCTTCGATGTCAGGTCATATTTTATTTAGCGATGCGTCATATGCGGATGCGTTTAGACACGGACACGAAGCGTTGGTAGATTTTTGTTGGTAGCTGTGCTTCTGACTTGAGTTCTTGTAGCCCCCTGTGCAGTTGCGAAGGCATCCATTGGTTGATAGAGAGTAAGCGCCTGTAGACCCAATCATTTTCCAGTTCGAACAGAAGCTAGTGCACGTTTCGCATCATACATTTTATTTATGTACGATGTACCGACGGGAAACCGCCTCGTCATCCAGCTCTCCTCGGAAAAGCGCCGGGAAAACGTCGATATCACGGACAAAACGCTCGCGAGATATCGCGCACCTCAGCGGGTGATTTCATTGTAACCGTGTTACGCGGTTAATATTTGTGTATTCGTGTAATATCATGTGTCGTGGTGCACACTCGCATAACGTTAAGGTATACTATCTGTGCTCACGTTACGGGATATCGTTTACATCGCATTGGACCGATACATCTAATCGGGATCGTGTCGCTACCCGTAAACGATTGCGGTCGCGCGTCGCCGGAACGGTTTGAAAAACAATCGCATGATCGTTCGAGGATATAAAAAAGTCCGTCACCGTGTCTACGCGCGGCGGAGAGCGCTGAACGTTATACGCGCGCGCCGTAAATCATCGGACCTAACCCGTCGGCAGTATCGTGCGTTGAGCAGAAGAAGCGTTGCGCAGTGTCTAATGACCGGCAATCGTCGCCCCCTCGACCAATTATCACTACACACGCGCGCGCCCGGCAAAACGCAATAATATCGTAGTACTACGCGGTCGCGTTTCACACGTGCAGTGGCCCCGAAGGCTTCGCACTACGCGTCCGGCGAGCCGCTAATTTCGAGACTTTTCGTTTTCGGTTCTTCGCGCGTCGTAGTCGTATTCCACCGCCGTCGGACGCGTAATCGAATAATAAACGATGCGTGAGATTCGTTTCTGGCCGTCCGTAATCACGTTTGCGCCGACGAACCGCTTCGCCGGTCCTCCTTGAGCGCGGTCGGCAAGCGCGCGATCGATTAGAAATATTCGGCCGTTCGATTGGAAAGTCATCGGGCGGCACCGGTAAAAAAAAACGTAATCGAAACGCACCGGCGTCCGCAAACCGTTCGCGTCTGCGCGCCTATTACCACGTCCGGTGCACGTTTTCAGCGGCCCGGATTTATTTTCCGTCTACGTTGCGCTCGAGTTCTACACATCGACGTTATTGTTTCGACTTCGGTGTACGCGTACCCGCACACATCGTAGCTACGGGTTTTCGATTGATTTCGCACAGCGGTCTGAGTCGAAAATCGCCCGACGTAAATCGATTTATCCCAAACTGTATTGGACAAGTTTGCGCTTTGCGTCAAACCTATAAGCTTTCGGGACGCCGAATCCAAATCCGCGTCCGTTTTAAAATCAACCGTTAAATTGATTGATGACGCGGAGACGATTTTTACGGAGCGATTTATTAAATCCGTTCCGATCGGTACATAAAGAGTATACTGTTGTGCCGTTTTAAATCAAACATCAGAGTTACATTCGTGGTAGATATTATCACTTGAATTTAAATTATGCAGTTCTAACTTTGTGATGATAAACGGATTTGATCCTTTTGAAACGGTTTTACTAATTATGTAATGACAATCATGATTTGGTAAATTAAAGTAAAAGTCGAGACAAATGATACGAATTGTAATTGACAAAAGTATTAATGGACTAGCAAAGTGTTTGCCACATTTGAGACTTCGGAACTATCAGAAGCATATGAAGTAAATCAATGTTTGTATTTGAACGAGATTTTTTTCTTGAATGGTATGCCGATAATTGTTGCAGCTTTTATTGCAACATTCCTGCGCTTCTAAAAATTGACCTTATATTATTATAGAATATATTACAAATTTTTAGTACCTTAGGTATAGGAAAAAATTAATTTACAAACCGATGAGTAATAGCGAATGTCGAATAAGATCTACTTCTTGAATCAAAATATTATGAACCGTTGGAAACATATAAAACTATAAAAAATTTGTAGAAATTTTTTGACAGTTTCTAAAGTGAACAACTCAAATTTATCAATAAATATTTCGTGGCCACTTTACAACACTTGTAGTTAAACTCCAAATTGTAAATTGCTTTATAAAAAAGTTCCAAAATATACTGAACTATACATTTATATTCTTGAAATCCCAAAAATTTACATTTAAAATATTAAACCATAAAATAAACAAAAATATGCAAAACGAAATTGTAATATTTGATTCAGTGGAATATATACCAAATGTGTTTCCAGGTTTCCATTAATCAGATTTAATTCAAAAAATATACAATTTCTTAAACACCAGAGCTCTAATTATCATAATTTTATCGCCACCACGTGTGTTAAAATATTTTCACTTAGTGCGTTAACGTGCGTTATACAATTGTATACCATAATAATGACTGTCCGATTATATAATTATCATACTGAGAACATCATCTATAATTAAAAGTGATGTTCTATTTATTTTATATTTTCTACTCAAAAGTGACTGTCGATCAAAAAAGAAAAAAAAAAGAAAAATAATAATAATCTGTAAATATAAAATGATTTGCAATTTCTAATAAAATAAAATAACCATTAAGAGTTTAAATTATTAAATCACAACCAAGTTATAAACAACTTTACGACGTTTTATTAATATAATTATACTAAACACATTTGAATAATTAAACAATTGTTAAGTGAAGTATTTTCTTATCACAAAATAAATCATCTAATATATCTATACATTTTGTTGATTAGCTCGAAGAGAAATGATTAAACTTCAAACCCCCATAAACGCTTCAAGTGCATTACTTACCTAAAGAGTACATCGTGATATTTTAAGTCGCACACGGTAAATAAAACATTTATCGAAGAAATGATTGGCTATTTAATTTGTTTGATATTTTCTAGAAAGGTTGTTGAAAAATTACGCGTATCCCAGCGACGAACGGTAGCAATTCAACGAAACCGTTATTACAAGTACACCAGTAACATCAAAATTTCGAATTTATTAAATTAACACCGACACTCAACTACTACAGACATCGAGAAAGAACTCAATATCACACAATACAATACAAGCATGTGTAACAATTGCAACAAGGAGTCCGTGGCCCAGTCGAATGTCAAGCACACGTGCGGATCCTTCCGGTCCAATCTCAGCGCGGGCCCGTTGCAACGATCGACTCCTGCCACCGCGGCCACCGAATGCAAGAAATCCGCGGACACCGAGAACTTGAGGCACACCTGTGGCGGCAAGATGACGCTCTGCGAAGTGCTCAGGTCTTGGCACGAACTGCAACCGAATAAGTCCGAGAGGGAACCGTCGACTGAGTGTTCAGCGCGGAAGTCCACACAGGTCGCGGCCAAGAACGCGAGCGACATATCGAACTCGAGACACGAGTGCGGCGGCAAAGACAGCATCTGCGAGTTTCTACGAGGTTCGAAAAACGCCCCGTCGACCGAAAAAACCGCACAGGACATAGCGAACTCGAAACATGTGTGCGGCGGCAAAGGCAGCATCTGTGAGTTACTCCGGTCGAAGCCCGTTCCGGCGGAACCTAGCTGCGGGAACACTGCGAAACCAAAGTCTCCTGGGTTGTGCGGCAGCGCTGCGAAGCCCGAGTCTGCAGTCAGACCGATCACCATCGAACGTCTGACTATCAGCATCAATTTGTGCGACTGCGGGAAAGAAAAACAATGCCGACCTACCGCCGAGCCGCAAATGAATTCGAGCTGTTCCGAGCAAAAGGAACACCATCGGCGTGTCGAACCGGAATGCAATTCAAGCGGCCTCGACCGGGAGGAACACCGTCCGAGTACCGAGAAAGGATTAAGTTGCAAGTGCACGAAACAATCTCACAGCCCCGACGGTCAATACATCTGCGAATGCTTTTCAATGGCGGAGCCGTACATGCTGATGGGACAGGCGTTGATCAAACTCGAGGAAAAGGGCGGTGAGCAGCAGCCGCAGAAGAAGAAATCCTGTATTCACCGACAGCAAAACCGTCACTCCTCGATTTCATCGAAACGGACTGCCGAGCCCACCAACGCCGTCGGATCACAAGCGGCCGGAGCTCAAAATTCCAAGACCGGACACCGAAACAATGTTGTATCATCGTGCAACTGTTGTTGTCACGTACGCTTATAACTTATCCCGCCGTAACCGTTTTCTCCGCGTCTCGTCCATTCGCATCGACAACAATTACTATTGACTTTTATGTCATTTCCGTGATCGCTAACGTTCTACCTTAAGGATTTTACGAGTCTCTCACGAATATTGATTCTTATAGTTCGATTGCCTGCGTACTTAGCATAGCAGACATAGTTTCCATACTCGCGATGTGTTTACGTGAACATCTATTCACGCGCTCACCAACCTTTGAAGGAAATATTTAATCGCGTTACGCGGAAAGACCGCCGGTTAGTGACCACCACGAATTGAAAAAAAAATTGCATTGTTTAATGAAATTATGATTTTGCTCAGAACGACTCTGCTAACGAACGGCTACGAGAAATAATAAGAAACCGAAAAGTAAGTGGCTTGCGAAAATAACACACATCAACGGTCAAAATATGAATGAGTGATCAGCGACGAACGAAACGAACAGTTACGAAAATATGAATAAACAGCAATTTAAGTTTGCAAGACATGTAAACTAAATTATGCTTGATTCTTCTGTCGAATTCGTCGTCTCAATTGTAGAACAAGGGCATACGTAAAGACATAGATGTGACATATCTTACACTACCTGCACATAATCTAGGAAAATTCCGAGGTATAGGTTTCTACACAGAAATTTTTCGTTTTTTACTATGCCGTGCTATTTATATTTTCAGAAAAAGATTTTTTTAGCTGTTCGACTAGCAATAAGTTATCTCGAATCGGCGTTAATTGATTGTGGGGAAAAGATGTACGACTTTCAAGGAAACGTGGCCAATGATTGTTTGATGTGCTCCAAATGAATGCCGAAGGCATAAGTATAAATCTAAGTGCCAATAACTAAAATATGTAAAAATAGAGTGTTTCGTAGAGTGCACAATTATTTAAACGCGTTAGATCTTTCTTTTTTTTTTTTTTGTCAACCCTGAATTAATTATATTTCATCTAATATCGCTCCGGTTGGATGGTAATTCGATTTTACTGAACTTCATTGTCATGAAGCGATTTAGTAACCATCAGTGTGTACACGTGCTGAAAACCCATTGCAAAAACGACGAGCGCGCAGTTGTGACTGTCCGTAAACTTCACGCGATATTTGGATATGCGGAAGCTCCTATTGCATCAACAGTTCTGAAGTTAGTACGGAAATTCGAACAAATTGATTGATATCCAAAAAAGGTTCTGGTCGAAACCGTACGAATCGTACTTAGCCGAACATTGCAGTAGTGCATGACAGTGTGGAGTGTAAATGTAAGTCCTGGAAAATCACTTCGCCGTCGTTCTAAACAATTGGCTTTGTTAACATCAACAGTGCAACGAATACTCGAAAAAGATATCCAAATACATCTACATAATATCCAGCTGCCTCAAGACACAGTTTTTACGCAGATTACGTGAAACGGTTAAGATTTACCAACTGAAAAGAACTGTTGATGCATCAGGAGTTTAAACGTGTCCAAAAGTCGTCGTTCAAAGTTTACGGACAGTCACAGCTGCGCACTCGTCGTTTTTGTAATAGGTTTTCAGCACGGGTATACACTGATGGTTAATGAATCGCTTCATGGCAACGAAGTTCAGTAAAACGAATTACCTTCCAACCGGAACGATATTAGATGAACAATAATTAAAACAGGGTTGACAACCTTCAAACTAAAAAATCAAACGCGTATAAAGAATTGTGCACTTTATGAAATACGCTTTAGGGATTCGATACGGATATATATATTGTCTTTTTCTATCACACGAGTAACATAGTAAAATCTATTCAATTTGACCATCGTTACTGTTAATGTATTGAAGTGACGAGGATTCTAAAAATTTGGTTCGGGTCGATCGGGTTAATAATGCAATATTTAATTATATTTATTTGAAATTTAATTTATGGAAATTTAGCATTCAGTAGCCTGATGGATCTTAATTAGGATGCGTTTTAAGTATCCATGTCGTTTTCATACAGCAACTGTAATAATGAAAAAAGTGAGTAGTTTTTACTATGTGAAAGAAACAGACATACATGTCTGTATCACCGAATCCCTTTAAAAACATAGTAATTACTTACCACTACTGTATAACTACTGTGTTACTAATAAATAACCATATTTTAAAATAAAAAGTATTTTTTATTAATTATAAATTAATAGTAATTCAAAGTCATTAAAATATTGTTGAAAATATTATATTAAGATGCACCAAAATGTTGCTATTCATTTATCTTTCCTCCTTGATGTTTCAGGATAGTGCACTCTTGTGAAATTTAAATTCATAAATAATTAATCACAAATTTAATATTCGATTTATACGCACATCAATGTTCTCAGAAAAATTAAAATGTACGTAATATGTAATTATAAAACTATTCAGTATGCGTGTGAAACTTTCAAACCAATACGATGAAAAATTATTGAAGTACAAATAATATGCACACGTTTTTTACAGTAGTGACTTTAAATTTATTTTAGTAGTCAACGATTGGTTAAGCTAAATTTTATTTTTGATCTGTTGGCTTCATCGAATTATTTTCCGCAATCTTAGGTCATTATTGCTCACTTATTGAGATACTTATTCAATTATTTTCATATCCTCGGCACATAGAATTTATTTGCCCTAGTTGTATTGATTACGAGTATTTTTTGAGTTAGGCAGCTAAATAATTGCAATACGATGAAATAATATTGCCACTCGTTACCAAAAATTAGTACACATTTATTACTATAGGCATCGTTACTGTTGTGTGACCTGAAGAGTTTCTTGGATATAGGAAGAGACTTTTCGTAGCTTTTGGTGAAAACGGTTTTTATTATGTATACATTTTTCGATATACATAATATAATATATAATATATATATATTATAATGTATATGAATATACATTATTCTACTACATATTCAACGATGGATAATGTAAGTGTCAACCCGTTGAGTTTATTTGATGTTTTTTTTTAAAAGCCCAAAAAAATGTAAACTACAAATATATGTTTATTTACTTCCGAACTTTTGTTCGAAAAAAACGGAAAAATATTTGCTAAACATGGCGAAAAACGCAAAAGTACTATCAAGTTATCAACTCTATTCTCGTCCGGTTGAACGTATATTCGTACATATATTACATGCTTAGTTGTACTTTCGGATCCGAAAAAAGAGTATTTCAGATTTTTAGAAGGCTAAAAGCTAAGGGTGTTTTAAAAATGCTCGATCATTCGTAATCGTGCCACTTCTATTAGATATCAGGGAGGATGGATCGGTATACTTGACCCGATCAAAGCGGTTAGAATTTATGTTTCCTATCGCGAACACTGATTGAACAGGGAGAACAAATTATAATTTGCGGAACAGCAAAAACACCACGACTGCAACGTACGGAATACAACAACAACCACGATAATAATAGTATAATAGTAATAATCATATGTGTGAGTGTGGTGTGAGAGAGATCGTGTGTAGGCAGTGTTGGGCGTCAATCAAATAGTCGTTAACGGACGTAATTCGAGCAGACGTGCATGTATGGGTGTGTGCATTTATGCTTGTGTATGTGTGTGTATGTGTGCGTGTGTGCATGTATCAGAGCTCTGTACATGATTACGACATGGCGTGTGTTGCGTGAGTACTGCAGCTGTGTGCAACACTCGCGCGCACCGAAAAATATTTATTATATTTTGTACGCGTTGCCCAGATACGGCGCACCAGTGCACGCGCGTCATCGTTTTTCCAGAGGAACCCAATTTAAGCCCGAGACGATCGTGTACAAACGGCAGACGGAAAACGCTCTTTAAAACGTTCGTTCGTAAATGCATGTATATTACATTATATGTTAACATACCTAAACGCACGTCGTTTGATCGATGGCGACGATGACGTGCGGTAACCGCGGTTTTCACCTCGCAGGTACGTATGTACACCGCAGGGTTACTGACGGTGCGTGTTCTATAATTGTAACTATTATTATTATTATTATTATTATTATTATTATTATTATTATTATTATTATTATTATTATTATTATTATTATTATTATTATTATTATTATTGTTAACGACGTATACGTATACGTATACGCAGGGCCGGAGTTAAGAATGCGTGAGCTAATGAGTAAAAATTATTGAGAACGAGCTCATGGGCGGAACATTTTGCCATACACATAAAAAGACGAGTACACATCCCTTTGCGGTAGACGTGAACCTGTAACGTTCGCGCTTAGTTTCATGTATTGGCGAGATCAGCTTAATTCATTTCAATTCAGTCATCAAAAACAAACTTTACAAACTTAAATCTAAAATATCATTATTCCGCTGAACCTGTTCGCAACTAGATATAATAATACTTAAATAATCAATAGCGTTGAGATTAGATAAATATTTTTTTAGCAAGATAAAGATAAAGATAATTCATCGAAAATCTATTTAGATAAAGATTAAAACGAGCTTAAATAAAACTATCTTTATAAATGCAGATAACATTTTAAAATGTCCAAAAAAAGGCCTATAACAAATGAAACATTTGGTATTTGTAATACAAGATAACTAAAAATGATTAAGATTCATAAATATATAAAGTTTATACTTCTGTTTAGATAAATTAATAGATAATTAATATTTTTATTTAAATTATTATCTAGATAAGTTTCAACACTTGATTGTCACTAAAATATTGTTACCAGTATTCTAAAATATGATTGTTACACTCAGCCAAACACACTACTCATTCTGTATTTTGTTCGTTATTAAATAACAAATTTTGTATGAAGTACAATTCAACTTTATTTTTTGTATTTAGCGCTGCGTAATGGATAACGGAAAGACCTTTTAAAACCTTAAAGACAGCTCTAGAGTCATAGATAAGCCGTTTGGTTTCTTCTGATGTCGCGTGGTGCTGGATGCAACAGTTCAGGACGCATATGACAGCAAAGATTAATGCACTAATTATTCCACCTTTTGCTTTGCACATGATCGGGAATAAGCGCACCAAACGATGAAAATCGAGTAATAAGAAAACGCGTGATGATAATGAACCGATGAATTTCGAATGTCCCTTTAATTGAAATATGCAACTATCGATACTAAGGGCGTATAGCTCGTGGTTCGTACGTGCAATCGCGCGTTCAACCTCCTTTGCGCAGCTTTTAACGCCTGTTCGCCGGGGACAGAATTAAATCTTTCTTCTGACAAATCGCTGACGATTTTTTTTCCACCGGACGAGCGCCCGCTACATGAACTTTCCGATGGGTATCGCAGTGTACGACCGATTATAACGTATCGCATAGGACCTAAACGTGCCGATATCGTTCACGCGTCAAACGCGGCCTTCGAGCGAATTGCAGTGGTCACGCCCAACCCGTTCATTACTGCAGTTCGTAAATATAATTAACGGACAGCCCGAGTACATACATTTCACTGTACTCATTTGGGGCGCAACATTGGTACGCAACAACATGATATTCTCTCACGACCTTCTGGACCGAGAAAAGCACATGTTTACAGCATCGCTGCTCCATTGACCGTTTACGCGTGTGCTCATCAATCTGAGGGCTCGGTACGGTCCCGTCAGCGTAGTCATCCCGAAGACGCGGTCCCTCTGCGTCACGTCCCTTTACCGACTGACCGGTGTACGCGGGTCCAGAAGACCGGTCATCCGCATTGGTTGCGCATACACTGACGATCCACCCATACGCGGTCCGCGTCAATCGCAAAACTTTTTGCAAGCCCCGTTAACCGCAAACGACCGACGTCGTAGTCGTACATCCACACGAACACGCACGCGCGCGATCGCGCACACGGACGTTTTCGCTTCCTCCGCTGGAAATCGGTCATCTGCAGACGTTTCTCGACAAGTGCATCGCTGCGGCGCCCCCGCGCACAAATGCTCGAGAATCGTACAACGCATCGATGTTACATTAATAAATCCCGAGACACCGACGGTTAATCGTCTCTTCCGCGGACTCCGCGTCGTCCGCTGAAACCCTGCCGCTAAACATACCGGTACGGTAAGCTCCCTGTTGCGCGGCGTTCGAGAAAACGCTTGTTGAAGGTCGAGAGGCGCGAGTGTCGCCGAAAACATGTCGGCAAGGTAATGATGGCACGAGTTCCGGTACGTTGGCAAGGTGAAGGGATTTGACGACGATGGACTCGATTTTTTTTAACGTGAAATGTCCGCGCGCAATGCACGACAATCACGGGCGAAGGGATCGCGTTCGCCTCGTCACATACAAATGTATCGGTTCGGTCGTCAGACTATGTCTTACAAACATCTGTACACTTTTAATTTTAAGTTTTTTTTTTTTTTTCACGCGTAATATTTCGTTGTCGGATCCGAACGAAACATTTAACGAAATCCGTGCGTCCAACGGAACGTCGGAACGTTAACGACGACGGATCAGCACGAGATGAGATGTTCCGTGCGTGCATCGTATACGGATGGCCACGTGAAAGCCGCCGCCGCCCCGGTGCCCTCCGCGTCGCACTTACCTTATCGCGGAGGCCGTGGAAACTAGTCGTCGGCGACGGTGGTGGATTCCTAATGTTTTCTACCTTGATCGGAGGCCGCCGCCGCCCGCGTACACAGGTTAACATTAGTGCGCGCGTATGTGAACTGCGCGCCGTATTAATGACATAAATCATCCGGTGCCCAGCAGTCATTTTGTTTCGTGTCCGTCGAACTCAACCGCCTTTATTAATGGCCGCACCGAGAACGGAGAGCAAAAAGTAAAAAAAAATAAAACTAGTCCGCGGTCGTTCGAAATCCGATCCGAAGGTTTTCACCGCGCATCGGGTACCTGCACATGTATACGCGTACATTGCCCATGATCGCAGAAACGCGTACCGATATCGCCGTTCCAATTACAAGTCGACGTCGCCGTAAACAGTTGCGTTCGACTGACGTCCGATTGTCAACAACGCAACGCTATCGGTAGGTTGTTGTTCCTGTTGATTTTCATACGGACGCGGTCGAATTGCACGTGCGGATTGACATAGTGTTTGAAAAAACAATCTCGTTTAGGATTAATGGTCATTTTTCACGAGAAAAGAAAAACGTACACGGAACAAACAATATGATGTAATCTTCCTTTTATCTGATTTCAAAAAATCTGTTTATTATAACATAATGTATTCTTTTTAATTTTTTTTTTTTTTTTATGTTTAAGTGTTTATCATTAATTATATTATCTTTTCTTTTTAAGTTCAGTCTCTTGACCAATTTCTATTGAGTCGTCGGTTGATTTGCGGTGGAAACTGTGGAAATAAACATTATTTATGTGTAGTGGAATCTTTTATAATGGTTTTTGGCAAGTTCTTCTGCTGTTGGTATTTTTAAATCTTTATATAGAATAGCATTTGTGATGTGTAAGGTCCGGAACGCCTAAAATGACATAAAAATATGATATTAAAAATTTATGTTTTACTGTAAAAATTGATAAATATTGTTTTGATACTAATTATAATTAAAAATTATTTAAAACTTTATATTTTTTACGATTCAATTATTATTTTATTTTTTTTATATATAGATTAGTTTTTGAAAACTATTTGAAAAATACTTTTGTAAAAATTTCTTTTTTTTTTTAATTTCTTGTTATTTTCAAATTACTGAGTAACTAAAATATATATATATATATTTAATTAAAGTGAAAATATTTATGTAAAAGTTTTTTGATATATTTGTTTTACCTTTAAATTTGTTACACTGTACAATCAAAATTGTCTAATGTATCCCGATTCAAAACGATCTGTAATTTAAAATACAGTTGCATTCGATTTGTTACAAAAGCTATCACCTTTATTATGACCCCGGAGCTGTTCATCCATTACCTGTGTTTAATCAGTGTGCAATAGTTCAACCATCTCAGTTTAGGTAAGAGACTATACCCTTTCACACCCTAGGGTTATGGACACCCCAAGTCACCAACGTGGGACCGTGTCATGTAATCATGTTATGTCATGTTTAATATTTTTAGTATAATTTAAAAAAGAGTTGTACATATAAATGTTTTTTTCTAAATTTAAGTTAACAAATTAGTTTAAGTTTTTTCTTATGACTAAGGCTTTTTTTATTTTTACATAGATAGTAAATATTTAAAGTACATTTTTTTTCTCTAATGGTTTTCTTCTAAGTAAAAGTGCATTTATGAAATGTTAAATTTATACAACTGAAATAATAATAAATATTAACTATTAGACAAACAAGTTAAAAGTAAAAAAATAATAATTATAATATTAATTAGATTTTTAAGTTTAATTAATATAAATAAATTACTTCTAATTTAATTTGATTTTTACTGCACTAACTTTAATTAGTTTTAAAAATAAATTAACTAGTCAATTTTGCTTCCGGGTACAACAAAGCAGTATAGGTATAACATAGTAGGTTGGCAATTTTCATTACACTAGAAAAGCAGGTATTCGTCCATGGCGAATTTTAGTTATAATAAGTTTTATAAAAATCATTAATTTTAATAGTTGTTTGCGGAATCTTTCAAGAGAACACTAGTTGTTTTGAACAACAATGACTGTGCAGACGAACTGTCATAAACAACTCATAATAAGTTATTACGCAGGTACGAGTATAAACATTGCTCAATTTCAAACCTGCACATTCTCTTAACAATTATTGTGTACATGCAATTTGTCATCGATTCGATTCGATATTTTTTCCCACGTTTAAACGCACGAGTAATATTATTTGCATAATTTCGAAAATGTTTCTATAATAGTACAATACTTGTGTTAGCACTAGTAGTTATAATAGTTTATAAATGTTAAATTTTAAACATAAATTAAATATTTCAAGTCAAATACGCAATGACTGAAATATTTGTGCTTCATAGTTATTCAGTCTTTCTAGATCAAGTTTGACTCCATGATCTGGTGAGGTACAGGGGCGGCTGAATGGTATGCTTTAACAGTTTATTAAATTTGTAACCAATCACACGACAGAACATGAAAAGTTTTGAAAATCATCCATTTAAAGTATTTACCAAACAACATTTCCTATCAAAATAATCCCGTAATCATGACGATCGGAATAAACCTTTTAGTCGAAATCCTGATCACAGACCGAAAAAATAAATTTTCTACCGGTAATAAATCTTTTATGAAAATGTCAAGTAAAATTCCTTTGTACTATCTATAAATAAAATATTTTGGAAAATGTATCAAATTTTCTAATTTAAAGTATTAAATCGAATGATTTATACATTTTTAATTACAAAAATATCGCAACTAATTATTTTTATTTTAACTGAATCCAATTTTTTTTCCATGTATACATGTAAGTAAAAAATACTTGTGAAGAACTTTGTATAATATTTTCAAAACTTTTTGTCAAATCAAAATTATTTCGTCAACATTTTAGGAGAAAAATATAAGCAAACATGACATTTTCCAATATTCATAAGTGGCTGGAAAATTCGCGCTCGTGAAGTAACATACGTGCATAAGTAATACATGATTCTGCGCGGTCAAATAAAATGCGCAATACTATAATTTACACGGTGTTTGAATGCTTGTACGTTACGCGTAATGTCACGGTGCAGAAGATCGTTATTACTGATAAAAAAAAAAAAAACAAACGGTTTTGAAACAAAGCCAATTTTTGGTTTTCAACTGGACGTCGCTTTACCATAATACGTACTCATCCGCATCGATAATATTCGACACGCTATGTACAATAGTTCCTAAAGTCCGTTATTGTCTTACGAAAATTAACCCACCCATCACCACTAAGTACATACAAAATCCATATCTAGAACCTAATTCGTTTATGCGCAACATGCATCCACTGTCAAGTACTGAATTTTGTATACACATCTTGTCGCTCATTCCAAATAAAAATGATGTTTTATATATGTTCTGTTGCAAAAAATCAAATAAATAAATATATATAACACATTTAATGAGTATAATGACGATAGTGACAATGTAAATGGATGATATCACGATATCGAGTAATATACCAAGTCTAATCATAAATACTTATACACAAACCAACATTTATTTTATAAGAATTATAATTCTAATAAATTCTAATAAATAATTTTCACAAATAATTGCAACAGAGAGATAAATTTTAAAAATGGTGAGACTCCTAGGTCTTACCACGAGGACGAAAAGTATCTACTTTGTTGTTGTTTCTTTTTATTACAGGTATGAGGATTCACCATGGGTTTTATTTCTCGTTGAATTCGTTGAAGAAGTTTGAATTCGAAATTATTTAGTTGTAAAATTGATAATATTATGAATGAGTTTATTTCTGTTCAATCTTTATGAAAATAACAAGTTTAATCGTTGTGTGATCGAACCCGACAATAAATTAAAAACGAATTATTTACAATTTAAGGATGACGAAAAATATCTGTATCTTATAAAATGTCTACCCTTCGTTAAGACACCCTAGATCACAAAAAGCTGAAACGTCGCGGTAAGTATCACAGGGTGTATGCGGGTCACATCTGAAAACGTACACGTCCGATCTGCGAACACATCTGCAACGAACGATCGACATCATAATAAAATAAGTAATAAAGACCCTTGTCGTGCGAAGGATAGTGTCCACCGGCAGTTAGGTTCATCAAGCCGAAATTGATAACAATAAGACGGTAATCTACAAATTTTCGAAATTTGTAAAACGTCAAGCTACTGGAGTTGAGGAATGATCACCGTGTCCGAGTAATGTACGTTTTTAACGTATGAATCGATTGCGCGCATTTTTTTTTTTTTTTAGTAAGTTTTATTCTTACGTATGATTGTCATAAGTTTGGTGAACAAAACAGGAAGCCGGACGTAGTGCGCCGTGCCGCCCGATTTTCGAGGACGAAATATGGACGGCTTTGTACATCGTACGCAGTGACCAATTAAATCCGGACACCGTTGGTTAAGTATAGAAAACGATTATAATTACACGTAACACCTGACTGGGCATTAAAACGACCGCGAGAGAAAAAACAAAGTTCTCGCAACAAACAGCTCGAACAACAGTGTTAACAGTGTTCGATTAAGTGGTCCAGGTGAGTACCTACTGTTGAAGAATTAATATTATCATCTAAAGGTATGTAATAATACAATAATGTTCTAATAATGTTCCGTTGATTTGATAATTGCTAAAAAGTTACGCTAAAGGTACGTAGAATTGTATTGTTTTTTAATACGTACACCGCTTTCGTGGCACTTCGAGTGACAGAGTCGACCAGATTTTTCGCATTTACACCGGTTGGTCTTACATAATGTATTGGAAGTACACGTGTCCACCCTCGGCCACCTCGGTTGGAAAATGTTCTTGCCGCGATTATTGTTCTTACTACTATTATCATCGTTACTATTATCGCATGGGGTGATATGAGCAAGCAAATTAAATCGATAGTATTGAAAATCGAAATGTAAGCAACATGAACGGAACAGGATAAAGTAAGTACGCTTTCCTTTAAAGTTTAACGCCGAGGCATTTTTTGATCCAATCGATTGTTTCGTCCGTGACGTCGTCAAGTTCCCGTATTGATCGTTTAAATGCGCGGATTGCGCAGACTTTTACCACATGGAGTATAGTCCGAGAGGGATGTCCACAACCACAGTCCGGGAGGTCTGCCGTTTATCGTTTGCAAATCAACTTAAGCAAATCGCTACGCGTTCCCGCGCCGTACTGGAACCTGTCCAAAATCCAATTAGTAACACTGCGGTGTGTCACGTTAAAAAAAATCGACTGCATTCACTCATAATATTATACGTATCATGCGAGTGCTCGGATCACGGCTGCCACCGCCACGGCCTCGGACAACGTATACAATTTTTTTTAAATTTTTCTCGCCTTTCGAACAATTTTTTATTCCTCCGTCCTACCATGCTCGCGCCCACATTTCTCTTTACCGCCAACCCATCGACGCGTCCTTTATCCTTCCGCCGAAGGTCGACGTCCAGCACGACCGATGTGCGTGCACGCCGATTGGTCGTCGATCGTCCGCCAGATAATATCGTACGGAATTTTCGTATTATGTTTCGCACACGAAATTTATTATACTGTTACAACACGGCGGTGCGAGCGAATATTATCCGCAATGCTGTCGCGTGATTAACGCGTGTCCGTTTTACGACAATCGTTCACTTTACGACTCGAATTTCTCATCGGACGATCGGAATAATAATATAATATAATATAATAATAATAAATACATCTTTTCGAAGTCTACACGTGTGCATAGGTATACTAAATCGTCTAGTGCACACAGTACATCACTATCGCATTTCGGACGATGCGATTCGCTACACTGCCAATACTACAGGCTTATCGTACACGCACGACAGGACGTGTTTACGAGATGTCGAATTATCAGAATGCAAAATTATAACAATAATATATTTGCATATCAGGACTGCCACTGTGCGAGCGGTACGAATGGAAGGGGGGAATTGAAGCATCTATTCCTTAGTTCTAACCGTTGCCCCACCAAAAATCGGACTTCTTAACCGGCATCATTGGAATGAAACAGCCAGAACTCTACAGTGTTTTCAATTTTGACTCAGGAAATCTCTAACAGGAAATCTTAACCGTATTTAAGTATTTTATTAGTATCTTGTATTGTATTATAAATCATTATCACCTCTAATTACCTATTTTTCTCAACATATCCACTGTAATAGATTTATGGGGAAAAAAAAAATCATTAAAAATTATAACCATACCCAAAACAATTAAATATTTTTTTCCCTTTCAATTTTATAATCTCCCTCTTATTAAAACGCTGACAGCCCACTCCTGACCATACGGTAAAGCTATGGCTCTAATGATACACATTCAAGCGTTTAGTGTAAAACCGCGTACGAACGTCGTTGATATACGTGCCCAGAGTCATAATTTAGGACGGGCCCAGACAATTCGATTCGCCCGTTTTCTTTCGGATTATCGGACGGATTGCAACGGAATCGTTTTACCGATATAGCCACGTACCAACAATGATTGAAGTTACAATGCTAAGCTTTGTGAAAACATATAATAATAATTTAATGTTGTAACATCGCGTATACGATTTGATACTAACATTTTAACGGGTTGGATGTAGATCCGATTACACGACGAAATAAATGAAAAATTTGAATTCCTTATTACATTTTGCCTGACCGCAAAGCCTTGTGTATAATTAGTGGCGTAATCAAGAATTGTATTACTAAGGGTCAACCTATTTCAGTGTAACATGAACCATTTATATTAAACATATACTACAAATTAGTTCACAAGTAACGATTTACTTTATCTGTTTAATATATTGATACCTAATATAAATAATTTTCGTCGAGTATGCTTAAGATCTACTTCTCCGCGTTTTTGATTAAAATCAAAAAACCTATGTACTGATAAAGAGCAATTAAAAAATTTACATATTTAAATTTTTGGGAAAGTTTTAATCAAAAAATTAAAAATGTGAGAAAGTCGATCTCAAGTAGACTTGACGAAAAATTCAAATCAGTTTTCAGAATTCTTATCGTTTCATTAGATCAATCGTAGTACGATAGAAACCAAACACGACTATAATCCTATATTGTACGTGTGTTAGACAAAGACGAAAAAATGCCGCTTCCAATTCCCTTAAGGAAATTAAGTACAATTTAACCAAAAGTTTTATTACATGTTTTACACATTAATAATTTGGCTATTTAAATTCATAAAAACATATTTTATAACTTATTTACATAAAAAATACATTTAAAACTGATTTTTTTTGTTAAACAATGTTTTTAAACAACTCTATTTATGTGTTTTATATGCATACCAAAAGTAGACGAAGTAGACGGATTATATTTTTCACAAGAATTAAGTAGCGTAGAAGGTTCCTGTTAATAAGATATTCAATTCGGTATTCAGTAAGTTTTGACAACTCGACGATTATGTATATTCGTGAGTACAAATATATCCATGCGTTACGAGTTTACGCGTACATTACTGGGTCGGAAAAAAAAATTAACTGTTTTAGTATTTATGGAAGATTGGAATTGTTTAAGGTAGGCAAATCGACGACACTGATGATAATAATTATTATTGCTGTTTTATTTATTTATTTATTTTTTTTTTTTTAGAAAGGCTTTAGAGATTAGGGAAAGTGCCGATAAAGATTATTGGCAATGAAGTTACTACATAAACGGTCTTCAACGTTGTATTAATGGAAAAAAATAATAACGTGGGAACAATATTTTCACAACTACACTAATGAGGCTTGTAACATGATGACTTTTGTAATTCCGTTTATTTGTACGTCAAACCGCAATATATTATTATACAAATACTTATATAGTATTTGACTACAATAGGCACAAATTTATTTTTTTATTTTGTTTTACTACAAGTCGAAGTATACAATCCAATCAAGAGACATGAGTTCATGGGCGCCAGGTTTTCCAAGTTCCATGGGGTGCTCATAATGCAAAGTTGTAGGTACCAGGTTAAATTTTTTTTTGACTTATATAAATAGCGTTATGGTTAATCATACGGTTATTTTTTTTCTTATCCCCAAAATATATACCCAAAGGTAAAAGTTGGAAAAATTATAAATACGTTTTCGTCTTAATTCTTAAAGTAATGAAGACTCGCAAGCAAAATAAAACTGTGTTTATGTGTTTATTATATGTGTTTATTAGAAATTAGACGTAGAGGATACAAAGACGGCTGTTCAGAGATTCAGAGATAGTATTTTATCTCTTAAATTGGTGGTCCCATGTTAGTCGATAATCTAGAGTGTTGGACAAAGGCATAGATCAATTACAATCGTCTGTCGGCACACTCGTGATAACAACGCGCGTTCATTTAGAAAATTTATAACAATAAACTATGAAAGGTATCGCGTACTTGAGTACGTGTTTTATTTATGGGTACTACGACTGAAAATCTTCGATATCGAGTTTGAGTACAATTTGACGATACAGAGTATTATAAAATTTTCGTTTACAAAACATTCAGTAAATGTGTGTTCTGTTACATACGTTACGCACTACCGTTGCATATTACTTGAAGAACAATACTTTTATACGGTGAACGTACATGATGTTATTTCAGGTAACAGTAAATTACATTTTTATAACTTTCGAGTGGGATAAATCGTCTTGTCGCGCAAATTATGACGATAACAATGTGTACACAACGCAGTTCGCGAAAGATTTGTAACACGTTACCGTTCGTTCACTATACTTGGCGTTATACTTGGCTTACTAAAGAATAATATAAATACAACGTACGGCAAAGAGCTGTAGTGGCCGGACGAATTATTAAGCATCAGAAAACTCGACCGCAGTGATGAATGGATACGCGATGACACACCTTTCTTTTATTTTTTTGTCGAACAAGTCCGAGTTGATAATTACGTCATGTTTCGTGCACCGTGACTGTGAAACCAGATCATATAGAGCTACGGATAAGGGTTTTATGATTTTTCGATTAACTGGTATTATGATGTGCAACGATTTGTGGAAAACGTAGACAATTTAGAATTCACCAATATTATTAGATTAAATTGGTCTGGAGCCTATCTGTGTAATTACACTCTTATATTACGACCGGTTTTTTTTCGCGAACACTATTTACTGAGTATATACGGCTGGATTTTGGGAGATTTTAAAAGAAGCCGGGCTTAGGATCCATCACAAGCAAAATAAATACCCGACTCGCTGAAAAGTAATTTATAGGTAGTTTGTTGTTGTTTGATTGCCATTATCGGGTTGAAAAGAAAACATAAAAAAATGTGACATTCTTCTGGGGATCTTCCGCGTTAAACGATTTCGAAGGCCAAAAATATATTTAATAATTTCCTTGAACCAATCAAATCAATTGCTGAGAATTAATATACAGACTAATAAACCTTGGATATCCGCAAACACTTAACTCACGTAAATTATAATTATTTCGTTAAATACATTTTCAACATTATAGTTATAATACAATAACGATGCCATTATATATATTAATAATACGGGCATGTAAAAACTCAAAGTTGAAATGATCGAATTTATATGTACAAACTGTACAAAATATTTAATTAACATAGGTGATATAATGTTCTATAGTTTTCATTTCACCATTTAAAATATTCAAATTAAAGTTAAGACGTATTTTTTTTTTTAAACAAATCCATCGCAAGGAAGCGATGGTTTATAGAACATGTATATACTTATTAGAAAGAAACTAGTTTTTTATTTAAAAAATTAAGCAGTATTGGAACGATTTTTTATGGTTTTTTACGTAGCATACTATTATTTATTGATGTTACGTATCTTAAATTATTCCCACTCTCGTCAATAACTTAATCCTACGACCCCGTCGATTGCCACTATCTCAATATCATCTATTACAATATTCTTCTACCGTATATTATTCCGTGTATTCCGTTGTATTTTAAAAGCCGTCTGTTTAGAGTCGTTCATTTACATAAGTAAATAAAAAAAACGAAATATAATATTTGAAAACACCCAAAATCGAATTTAGTAGTGTATTACCGAACATCAAAGACCCGTTTTCGTGTTCGTCGTTCGTCAATACCAGATAAGTCGCATAATGATCTGGTGATGACAAAACATTGTCTGGTATTTTTATCACGCGTGTACGTAATATGTTATCGAACCGTTTTTATTACCATCGTTTAACTAATTATTGAAGTTCGATGTAACCGATGCCCAATGACTTGTGTATATATGTATTTATAATAAACACGTATGATTCGTACAGTAACAGCAATTAGTTATCCGTTCGTGTACATTGCTATGCACATACATACGTGTACCGATTACGACATCCGATGTACTAATTCTTGTGCTTTTCTAATCGGTGCGATTTATTTTTCAGACGCGCCGCGTTGAAGTCACTTAAATCTTTCAGCGAGGTGTGTGCGATGCGTACGGCGAGAAGGCTGTAAATCGAAGAAAGAAAAAATCCATTGGCCGCGGGCAATCGACGGGCAGTCCGTCAACGCGACATCCACGATCCATGGAATCGTTGAAATCCTACGGTGGTGAAAGCAACCGACGGGACGAAAATCACCGTATCAAGGAAGCCGGCGCGCCCCCGCAGGCGACAACTGGTGTTCGGGGTCACGGGGGACCGCGCGCACGAGCGTAACACGCATCGTAACCCCTTTTGTCTCCTTCTACAAGACGGTGTTCCGGTTTCGGCGCTCTGCGAAAACCGCCGTCGATCGTCGCGACGATAAGTAGCTCGACGGTAAACGATACCACGCACTCCTGACCGGAGCTCACAGACGGTATATGATTGGGGGAGGAGGTACGATTTCGGTCGAGATTCCGAGGCCACGGGGTCCGAGACGGTCGGAAAAGCCATTGGCTCGCCAACCGCGAATCCGTGTGCTAACCGCCGCAGCCCGCACCGGTCCGGTTTATCGTTGAGCCCTACGTGTACTGTTGTGCAGTTAACGTTCTCTGCGCAAACGATGGCCGACCCGCGGTTCTCCGACGCCCACACGGTGCACGTTTATCTGCGCGGTGTCGACCTACGCGTACACGCGCACCGGTTCGCAATGACCGCCGTACGCCTGCGCAACAGCTCCGCGGTCCACGACCACTCGGACCCGCCTAAAACGTTTGATGGAAATCGAAGAGAAAACGAACACACGGTCCGCGTTCGCCTGAAAACGTATTGTCCACACTTCGACGTCACCGCAGTCTGCAGCCCGTCGGGCGGTCGGCGGAATCGGAAATGTTTAACACGCCGTTGCCGAACGTTCGGTAACGGGACCGGAAACGTTTCGGACCCGTCGAGAGAAATGTTGAGCGAAAAAACATTGCGACGTCGGTCAACACGGCCGATCTGTATCACGTAACCTCGTGCGGGATCTAACGTGCAGCGCGTGTGATAAACGCGCGTGATGAACGCGGTGTGGTACTGTTGCACGGTTCGACGTGACGCAGCCCGCGGAGGGGCGGTCGGCGGCGTAGGTGGCGCGGCTTCGGCGGCCGGTTCAAGGGTTAGCCGAGTTAATGGCGTTTTAAACGCGTCTCTTAAAAACCCATTAAACGGCCCGTGGTCCGCGGGAAAAACTCGTTCGTCCGTCCGGCGGCGGCGGCGAGTTTAATGACTGTGAACCGGGGAGGAGCCGGTGCCGTGGTCTCCGCCATTGGCCATCGGTCGTGAGACTCTGCACAGGCTCGTACCGTGTAATAATAATAACATTGTTGTTACGTTATAAACGTTTCGTTGTTGTTTTCGCTCTTGTTGTTGTTGTTGTTGTTGTTGTCGTTATCGTCATTGGTCAGCGACGTGTTCAGAACGTGTCGCCGGGGCGATGGGCGAGAGCGACGGTTTTTTTTTTTTTTCTCTTCCTTTCCAAGATCTCGTTAAAATATCCGTCGGTTTCGCAAAAGCGTTAGACGACGGACAAAACGATTTATCACACGGAAACGGTCGCCGATATCGGGCTGCTTTGACGGACACCGATTTCTTCAGCTCCATTTCCCTGGCACCCCCACTTTGGAATTTCGAAAATCAAATTCAATAATTCGTTTGTGCTTCGTTTGTGCTGGTTTGTGCACTTATTCCCGACGTTTGTGCTTTCATCGTTCCCGAGATATTCAAATTTTGTTGTGGGGGTGCCGAGGAAATGCTCAGCACCCCCACTTTTGAATTTCGAAAATTAAATTTCATAATTCGTTTGTGCTTCGTTTGTGCTGGTTTGTGCACTTATTCCCGACGTTTGTGCTTTCATCGTTCCCGAGATATTCAAATTTTGTTGTGGGGGTGCCGAGGAAATGATCAGCACCCCCACTTTGGAATTTCGAAAATAAAATTCCATAATTCGCTTGTGCTTCGTTTGTGCTGGTTTGTGCACTTATTCCCGACGTTTGTGCTTTCATCGTTCCCGAGATATTCAAATTTTGTTGTGGGGGTGCCGAGGAAATGCTCAGCACCCCCACTTTGGAATTTCGAAAATTAAATTTCATAATTCGTTTGTGCTTCGTTTGTGCTGGTTTGTGCACTTATTCCCGACATTTGTGCTTTCATCGTTCCCGATATATTCAAATTTTGTTATGGGGGTGCTAAAAACATGCTCAGCACCTTCACCTCAGAGTTTCGAAAATCAAATTGTATTATGCATTTGTGCTGGTTTGTTCATAAACTTTGTGCAAACGATATGTCGTTGATAAATTGGTACAACTTAAATTTTACAAACATTTATTGTTATAACTAACTATTTTTATGGTTATTGATATAACCTACTATTGTTATTGTTTGTGTATAATTTGTAAAAGAAAAAATGTTTTCGGTAAATTGATACAACTTACATTTTTTTAAATATCCAGAAAATTAAATTTAGTGGTGTTAGGATAATGGATATATCCACCTAGGATTCTTATTAATTTATTAAATTATGTTTTAAATTATTATAAGGTAAATTTATACGTCTCCATAAAGCCTCAACTATACATTACTTATTTTCTCATATTCAATGGTATTCTCGATTTAAAATTTATAAATCTAATAATATTAATCATTCTAGACCTTTCATTCTAAATTAAATTTTTGTTTTGTTGGATAATCAAATTATTATTGATTGAATTCTTATGAATTCCAATTATGACTAAATCAACTATGAGAATTGCTAATAATTGTGTAGACATATTTATAGGAAAAACTAAAATGTTGCAAATATCAACAACTAAAACTTATATTTTTTAAAAAATACTCTTTCATACACTATAGATTATATTATTTCTTTATTATCCTGTTATAACATATTTTAAACTAATATAGGATAATATATAAGACTGTAAAAAATACTCAATAATGAATTTAATATGAAATTAACCATGTTATGAAGTATATTTGAAAAATATAAAATTTACTGAAAAACAACTACATATATAGACAATTTACTTAGAAATTAATACAATTAATTAAAATAAAAATACTTCTGCGTACTTCAGGTACTTTAAAAAAAACAAGTATAAGGTAAAATTTAAGAATATAAAAACTGAATAATGAACATAATATATTAATAAATTTGTGTAGTATGTTATGGAAACTTTAAATATACACAAGCAAAATAATACAAATGGTAACTTATAAATTAATAAAACTTATTTAAAAAAAAAAAAATTACAATTTATGAAAATATTAAATAAAAATTAGATATTATATAGTATAAACTATGAATTGACAATTATTAACAATTGATGTATGCCTGGCATGACGTACTGTTGTTATTAAGTCATCATATCTTTCCCATATATTTTCTGTTTCCCTCCAATTGAATGAAACATAATGTCCTATAGCTTCCATGTTGGTTTTATTTGAAGGGGATATAAAATTC